>JAWZYV010018543.1:0-28220 GCA_038373885.1 Cheiracanthium punctorium
AGTGTCGCTACATAATGTAATATTTTTCAGCGCACCTTTTGGACGTCGTTATCAGCGATCCCAGGTCATCACACTTAGCAAAAAGGAAAAAAAAAGCATCCATCCTAATAAAAGTGGACAGGTAGACTGCCACCTGCTTTTCAGAGAAATAGGGTCCGACCTGGAAACTGGAAGAAGATGTCCCGTCAACAAAAAGGTGTCATTTATTAAACGAGTTCAAATCATTTCTAGATTTTCGTTTCTTCAAAAAGCACACCGGCTCGTTAAGGGTTAAAGCAAACTGATTATTTGCGCCTGTAATTAGTATTAGTGATGAGTTAAGTCTTGTCTTTGAAAAAAAAAAAAAATTAGAATAATGAATGAATGTTTTTGTTTGACATACGAAGTTCCGACACTGTTTGAGTAATTTCAGTACCGAGCCTATTATCAAAATGACGTTTTTTAAAAATGTAAAATGGGGGAAATGAATCGAAATGATCCGTAATCCAATCACCTTTTTGAGCGATTATGTTGAATCAAGTCCTAGAATACTGCATGCGAACGGTAAAAAACACCGGCAGTGGGACAGCATTTGCACGGGAGCAGATATGCTGGGCTACAGCTAGGCCGTGGCGGCTAGTGGGTTATTTAAATGGAGGTTCGCAAAATTAATTTCGAAAATTAAATAGGCAGATACGACGCACCTTACAAGTTAAACCACAGGGCCGGTGGAAGCGGGCCTGCAAGGCCTTCTTTGCAGGCGGGCGCCAAACACAGAGGGGCGCCAAATTGTGCCCAAAGCAAAAACTTTTAAAAAATGGACAGTTTTTAGGAAGATATGTTTTATATTAATAAGGATTGCAGTGTATATATAATTTTTTATTTGTCTGATAAAATGCGTTGCAAGGCCGTAGCCAAGAGGGGGGGGGGGTCAGGAGCATATATTACCCGGACCGTACCCAGAAAATAAATTTGGAGGGGATCCGACATTTTTTAGGGAGTCGGGGAGAGGGGGAGGTCTGTTTGATTGAATATCATCATTTTATATATAAATACTCTCTCTCTCTCTCCCACCCACACACACACACACATATAGGATAAATATATAATGTGATAATTTCGGGGAGGGGCAGAGTCCGGATCCATACGACCCACCCCCTGGGTATGGTTTTGTATATTACTATATGTAAAAGGGAAGCAAAAACTTTTGAAACATATATTACAATATGTAAACGCAGGGCGGCCATAGGGTACGTGCCCCCCCCTCCCCCGTTGCATTTCTTAAAATGGAAAGATCTTGAGGAGAAAAATTTGAAAAATGAAACAACAATTGATTCCGAAATACAAGAGATCTATGAAAATGAAAAAAAGCATTGGTCAAATGTATTAGGAAGACTGATTGAGATCACAAAATTTCTTGGCAGCCAGAATTTAGCCTTTCGAGGTTCATCTGATGGGCTGTACCAAAAAGACAACGGAAACTTCTTAAAATTAGTGGAATTGTTTGCAAAGTTCGACCTAGTTTTATGGAATTTCACGTAAAAAGAGCATTACGACCTAAAGGTAGCAACAGTAAAGTTCATTCTCTAATCAAATATAGTCAAAATGAAATGTTGCAAATTATTGGCAGTAGTATAAGAGAGAAAACCTTACTATCTCTTCGAAAAGCCAAGTATTATTCTATAATTTTGGTCTATATACCTAATGTTAGCAAAACTGTACAGATTAGTGTCGTCATACGTTTTGTCGTCTGCAGTGATGGAGGGGCTGAAATCAAGGAGCATTTTTTAAGCTTTATTAAAGTTGATGATTCTACAGATAGCGGCCTATGTGAGACAGTAATGGAAATCTTGAAAATGTGGAACATTCCTCTAGATGATATGAGAGGCCAGGGATATGATAACGGGGCAAAATATGAAAGGGAAGAAAAATGGTCTTCAAAATAATATCCTAAAAATAAATCCTCGTGCTTTTTATGTTCTCTGTGCCGCTCATAGCTTAAATTTAATGATTAACGATGCAGCAAAGATGAATGCAGATACTGTTAGTTTTTTTCGACAATTCAAGAATTTTATAATTTATTTGCTTCTTCTTCTAAACGATGGGCAGTTCTTTTGAAAGACATTTCCTGTTTAACATTGAAACCCTCTCAAACAGTCGATGGGAAAATAAAATTGAAGCCTTTTGACCTTTAAGATATCAACTAGGAGAAAGCGATGACGCTCTTTTTGAAATATCCGAAGGTGAAAGCTTTTCAAAAGAAGTGCAACACGAATCCCGCAGTCTGTGCGCAAAAATCAAGGATTATAAATTTATTTGTTCCTTGATGCTTTGGCACGATTTGCTTAACAGAATTAATCCTGTCAGCAAACAATTGCAAGAAAAGGGTTTGGATATCATGACATTCTAGTCAGTAGCGGATCCAGGGGAGGGGCTAGGGGGGTCCAGCCCCCCCCAAAAAAGATTGTTAAAGGGTAACATTCTGCTTTATTATACACTTTAAACAGCAAAAATGATCCTATTTTATTACTTACCCCCTCCTAAAATCATGCACATTGGTTTAGACTAAAATTTTGATTTATAGTTTTAAATAGAGCTTTTTTAGAGCTTTTTTAAAAATTTAGCCCCTACCAAAAAAAAATTCTGGATCCGCCACTGATTCTAGTGTACACACAGGCGACTGTGCACAATAACCTTACAGGCAATAAGTAACTTAAACTGATTCATTCAAGAACATAGAAGTGACGTCAATTACAAAAATATTCTTGAGAAAGCCAAATAACTTAGTGAAGAAGTGGATGGCGAGCCCCATTTTAAAACTGTTCTGAAATTCAAGAAATCCGACGAAGGAAACAGAAATGTCACTTCGATTACGAACATGCTGACGAATCCCCACAATCTCCAGAAGAGAAATTTAGGACAAATGTCTTTTTTAGAATTTTGGATACAGCTTGGGCATCATTAAATGAAAGATTTGACGCAATGAAAAATCACTGCGATAATTTTAGTTTCTTGTGTAATTTATGGGAAATCGATAATGCAGATTTGAAAAGAAAATGCAGTAATTTAGAAAAATTGTTACAATATCATGATAGTAAAGATATTAACGCAGAAGAAATTTTTGACGAAATAGTAGTTTCCAAAGACATTTTTACAGCCGGTATGAATGACCCATTCGATATTCTGAACTTAATTGTATCAAATACATTGTGATACCCGAACTTGAATATAATATTGAGAATACTACTCAGCATTTCTGTTAGTGTTGCTAGTAGCGAAAGATCATTTTCAAAATTAAAATTGATCAAGACGTATTGACGGTCAAGTATATCTCAGGAAAGACTCATAAATCTAGCTTTGATTGCTGTTGAAAATGAAATCTGTCAAGAGATAGATACAAAAGAAATTATAGAAAAGTTTTCAAATATGAAAGGCAGAAGAATTAATTTTTCCCGATAAATAATTTTTTTTTCAACAAATGCTTTCTTCAAAACTTATTTCTCCTGTAAAAAAAAATTGGAGAGGAGGGGGCGATTTTAGCTTTTTTTTGCAGGCTGGCGCCGGATAACCTTGCGCCGGCACTGTTAAACCAGATTTGCATTTCGAGCAGTTAAAGGAAAACAATGCACGCAACTGAAAGAAAACAAGTCATCTTGGATCTTACATTTCGTCGCTAAGTTTTAGCAAAAACATTGCCTTGATTTTTATCTTGAAATATTGTCTTGACAAGATGAAATCCTTAGCCGCGAAAGAGCGCTTGCTGTTTATTCGGGTAGAAATTCCCAGCGCATACATAGACATGTCAGGGTCGCGAATTCCCAGTTACAAGAGCTGAATCACCGAAATATAGAACTTCCACTTCCCCTCACCAATTATTAACCAATATTCATTTGAAATGCATCATCTGCAAAAATAAAGGCAAAAATCAACATGACTGAGACAGTGCCGTAACTTGGGTTTACAAGGCCCAGGGGCGAGAGTGAATGTGGGGGCCCTTTTAATCTTATATATATATATATATATATATACATTTGATCGTGGTGGTTCTCTTTAAATTAAATTGGTGATATAGTACCTGCATAACATTTCTATCAATTTTTAACAGTTTCCTATATAAGTTTGCTTCAAGTCATACAAAATGTATGTTCTTCACTCCCTTACCACACACTATACATATATGTGAGTTGCAGTAGTCGTACACCCCTCCCCCCCCAATTAAAAATTTCTGGCTACGCCACTGCACTTATTACAATAAATATCTTTACCTTGTTAATTATTAAGTCCTTGATTTGTCTTCCTTTATAATTTTTGAAAAAGGAAGTTTTTCCTTTTAATTTCAGAAAACTCAGTTGCTGCTCAAAGTTTCATATATATATATATATTCTTTTTTAATAGTTAACCGTATGTATTTCCAATATGAAAGAAAAGTCGCGTTTTGGAATCTTTTTCAAAAAATTTTCATTTAAAGACACCCCCCAAAATAAATTATGTGTATATTTCTCTCTTTCTCTTTTATGTATGTGTATATATATATATATATATATATATTATAAAAGTTCACGAATAAAGAAAAGAGAAATTGAATAATACAAAAGCTCATTTAATTTAATGAATTTAAAAAAAACTAGTTAACTAGATGAAGTTCATCAACAAGGTTTTAAAGTTCTTAGTGATGTTAAAAATTTTTAAACTAAAATCAATTTCATAAATAGTTATCGCAATGCTAGAATATAATTTTGCGATTATAGACCTGTTGCTTTTTATCAAGTTTATACTACTGAATTTTTCATTAATTTACTCAGAAAAGAGGAAAGCACAAAAGAAATAAAACACTTGCCTTTAAAAAATTGTAATCGGATAATAGCAATATTTATATGTTGCAAATTTCATTCATATTAAAATTCGTTATTTATCAATAATAATATATTCAGAGTAAAAGTTTACTAAACTATAAACCTTGTAACATTCTAATCTTCCATGAAACTGTATGTAAAAGTAAATATACATTTTATTTTCATACTTTCGTATTAAAATATTTATAATTTATCAATATCAATTTTATTACGTAATTAATATTATTATTATAAGTTGTAATCGTATCGAAGAAGAAAACAATAATTAAACTCTAACAGCTTTTGCTTTTCGGGTTGTAAAATATTAAAAGCGTAGTTTATTTTCGAACATATTAAAAAATATTTTTTAATAAATAAGTTTAGTATTAAATTTTCATATTTGAACACAATGTATATTTGTTTATTCGAAACTGTAAAATTCAATAAATTGTAGCACTAAATAAACATATTACTATTACTTAAAATAAAAGTATGAGTTAAAAAGATTCAGAAATAATTTTTAAATAATTTTAAACGAATATCAATTTCATAAATAGCTATCTCAAGGCTAGGCTTGGTAAATTTTTTAATAAATAAGCTTTGTGTTCAAATATGAAACTTTTAATACTATTAGGTTGTAACGAAAGTTTTCCGCCACTGCAAGTATTGCCTGCACAGGCAGTTCGCGTTGGTGTCTTTTCCAATATTTTGCCAAACGATTTTTGTTATTTGAAAGAAAAAGACTTGTTTTAGAGCACTGTGTTGTGAAATCTGTAAAACAATATCGTTATGATTAAGTATAAGGTGTCTGAAATGGAACTATCACGCTACCAGATTGAACTATCATTTACTCTCAGTTCTGTTGTAAAAAGTCAGCTACAGAATGACACCGAATCATGTGTACAGCTTAAGGTACTGCTATTGTATCCTATGACACTGTGAAAATTTTGTACCGAAACTTCAAAAACGAGGACTAGGATATTAAAGAAGCTGAGCACTCTGACCGGACTACTGATGCTGATGTGGCCCGGATACGAAAATTTGTGGAAGAAGATAAAATATTCACTTTAGTGCCATATCCATTAGTCGCGCTAAGCATCGCATAAAGTTGACATATAAGGTCAATAGCTGGGTACCGCGTGAGCTGACTCAAGCAAATCTGGCGTAAAACTTTCGTTACAACCTGATATTTATTTTTGTTTATTCGAAACTAATAATTCGAAAAATAAAGTACGAGATAGAAAAATGTAGAAATATTGAAAAATTAAGACATGATTTATTGATACAATTAATTATATATTTTCTTTTGTACATACAATGCCATGCTATATGAAATGATATGATTAAAAGTAATAAAATATGAATTAACCTTTTAAGAATTCCATATTTTGTTGCAAAGTGTTTTCATCTTCTGATGTTGTATTTCCAGACGCTGGATTTTCTGCATTATGCACCGAGTCAAGCATTCAACTAAATTAATATTGTCGCTGGATTTTACTTCCGAATCATTTACAACATTTTAATCTGAAGTCGCAAGACAATTTATTTACACTGTCGAAAAGCATCCGTTTTAAAAAGCCGCAAAAGCCTTGGGTGGGGAACAACCGGATTTCAATGTCAAACAACGAAAAATAATTGCTGTCCAGTCCACTATGATTTGTGGAAGAGGAAGGGGGAATCGGGAGTCGCTCCCGTTTCACTATGGAAGACACTGGTAAACGCATGTTTCTAACCAGGTGTTATCCCCTAACCTGTATCATCAAAATTGTCGGCACAGCTTTTGCTTTATCGACAGCCTCGACGAAACTAATAGTAATCGTGGGTGCTCAACTGTTTATCAGTACACAGGCGGCGGAAGGGGTTGTCACCACATAATGAATGACCCATTTCGTAAGGTCGGAAAACTTTCTTTTAGATGGCCATTTGCGTATCGTTAACAACTTTTTTAACAGGTGTTATCTATTTTGAGTATCTGTGATCTGTGTTACAGATGCACCGAACCGCCAAAAGAACAGATTTTCAGACCTTGTTACCATCGTCTGAGTAGCCTTCAGATGTAATAAGAACCAGATACAAAAGACAACGAATTTATGTTCGACAAAAATTCCCTTACATTTGTTAAAACGATGGATCGTTTTACAGTTTTACCTTGAAAAGCGTTAAACAGATTGTCTATCAATCTATCTTATATGTGATAAATACCAATCTTCGGTCCAGTCATGTGGGAATATCATGAAATAAATAGAATTAAAAAAAAAGCTATTGAAATAGAATGTAATGAAAATTCTCTCAATTCGTACACAAGTTTTAATATTTAAAAGATGTTAGCTATAATTCATACTGAATCACAATCACAATACTTAAATGTAGGTTTTATGCAGTGGAACACAGCATGGGTGTCTATAAGATAAGAATGATTTTAGAGAGGGCTCTTGCATTTGTGGAAAGGGACTCATCTCGGGCTTTGAAATATTTTAGAACGAAAACAATACAAAACTAGAAAAGAATTCAGAACGCAGTAAAAATGATCATTTTGCAATCCCCACAGTTCTGAATGAATTATTTTTTAAATGAGATGAAGTACTTTCCAATCCCTGTTCTTCTTTTTTTTTCCATTTGAGAACTAAAAACCTTTGTTTTTTGAAATTTTATACAAAGAACGGGCAAAAGTGAATGTCATAAATAAGTCATTGACTAGAAGTAGATTAGTTCCAAAACTTTCCTCACGCTTCGTCCCTTTTCTCATGGAACTTTATGCTCTCTCCATCTTAAATAATTTTAAAATTATATTACTTGATAAAAACTTAATAAATTATGCCCCACCATGGACGAGTGTATAAAACACTCAACATACAACATAGTTAGATGGCTGAAGTGTGAAGATCCAAGGTCCAAGGTTCTGTCCTGCCGTTCGATGTTTTAGACGGTTTTCTCGATTGCACTCCTTCTAAGCAGATAACTCTTGCGTAGCTTTACCTTAACACAACGCAAGACAACGCAAGAGCATTAATAAACACCAATATAGCTCTTATGTGTTCGTGATATAAGTAGAATTATTTCTAAAGAAAGCGTTTTCAGCCATTAATGGAGCACTTGATTTGTAAAAAATAAAGGTATTTTTTATTTCATATATTGAAGTAATTAATGGATTTTAGATTCCAGCTGAAATGCAGCATTTATTTTCATCTTCAGTTGAGTGTTTATACAAATAATTATTGAATCATTTGTATAATGAATTTAAAAGAATGTACAAGTCGCTGATTATTACTCAAGTAGAAATAAAGGAGGACCCAAAAATATTAAAATATTTTGCAAGAGGGGCTCAGACCATTGGTTTTTAGAGGGAAAAATTGAAAGGACATAGTGTCATTTTAAGTAGTTTAATTTTGAGTTTTAAGGTATGTGAGAAAAAGCAGCTCATGCCATTTAGCATTTGGAGTTTTGTATGCCATGCCATGCCATTCCTAATTTAAATCCTCATTAAAGGGAACAAAAAAATCGAGCATTGACTTACTCTAGACTTAGTCGAATACCCTTTTCTAGAAAAGGGTGGAAGAAAACTTCATATCTGTACTATGCGCAGTGGCTTACACAAATAGTATGTGGGGGCATTCAACTTCCCTCGACCTTTGTCCATGCATTTTTAACATAATGCCCGAACACTTTAACATAACATTACTTCCATACTCCCTTCTTTTACAGGAAGTCAGTGTACACCAGTGATTATGCATCTGCACATTCTTTGGAAGTGCATAAAATGTTTGTAAGTAATAATTACAACAACAACAAAAAAAAAAAAAACAGGCCTTTTGCTTGAAATTACTTAAGTGATATGATAATTTTAAGAAATAAGAGGGGGGCCCCCTAAAGGGATGTTTGCTTCAGAGTGGCTTTTTGAGGCCCAGATCATGTTTATCTAGAATACAAATAAAGGGAACTCAAGTTAAAGAATTTGGACTCTAAAAATACTGGCATATAAATTTAACTGGTACATATGTGCTGTATATAGTACATATCGTAATACAGCGGATCTGTTTGTGAGCTGTTAGCTGTTTTGTAAGCAGTAAGCAGCTTATTTGTTTTCAGCTGAAACAGTGCTAGGTGATCCGTTTAGAATATTATATGAGCAAATCTGAAAAGTTATAAAAAACCAAAAAAAAGGGGTTGGGAAAATAGCTATATGGATTTTGAGGCCCCTACGTGTCGGGGGCCCCGGGCATTCGCCCCGCCATGCCTCCCTATTTTTACGGCACTGATTGCCTGAGTCATTATATGGTGTCAAACTAGCTAAAACCAATTATCTCCAAATTTTAGCTTAAAATATTGACATCTTGAGGTTCCACACCTCAAGTGAATATTTATATTGGCCTTTCTTTCAAGTTTTTAATGAATTTATTTAAAACAAAATTTTTTTTTTAATTTAATATTTTCCTAAATAATTAATTAGTTTGTAAAATAATATTAATGACTTAACTTTCTCATTAATAAATTGTTTTATTGAAACGTGACTGCCAGATATCAGATCCAGAAATGCAGTGGCGTAGCCAGAAATTTTTCATGGGGGATTTATGACTACTGCAACTCACATATATGTATATGTGTGTGTAATAAAGGAGTGGAGAATATACATTTTGTATGGCAAAAAAATTCTCATGGGGGGGATTGTGACCCCCTTGGCTACGCCCCTGCATAAATGTCTTTTTTACATTAAAAAAGCAAGTTATACTCTAAAATCTACTAGATGGCAGCGCGTGTTCTAATCTGGTAACTATTTTATCATGACCTAACAAGGCACGTCCCTTTTATTGTGTGGAATGATTCGTTTTTGCGATTGCCTTTGTTTCAACCACTTGTTTCTAATTTGTAAGATTGAAGCAATACGTTTTAGTAATTTTGATTTATATTTGACATAATAATACGGAGTTTTGAATTTAAATATGACAACTAGAAGTGAAACCTTTTTGTAGTGTTTTCGAAATTCCAGTACAATTGAAAGAGACAGTGTTACCGACGTATTCTGATTTAATGAAGCATTTCTTAATCACGAAAAATGATATACTGTGGAAGCAGGGGAACAAGTAGGATCCTTCAGTAAAAGAGATCATCGAAATTGTTTCTTTGGACGTTGAAAGAATTTGGAAGAACGCCTCCTTGCCTGTGCTAAGTCACCAAGAAATAATTCCCCTTATTAAAAATTATAATTAAAAGATACGGAGTCAGGCTCTAGTGCTGATATTACTTGCAGCATCATCAACTTCGTTACACAGAAAGAGATCATACTTTCGGATCTTGTTGCCGTTGGGTGCGATGGAACAAAAGTCAAGATTGGGAAGAAAAATGGCGTAGTTAGACGGCTTGAAATCTTTGTTGGCCATAAATTGCACTGGTTTTTATGTTTACTGTATACTAATGAAGTACCTCTTCGCCACCTTTCACCTTTTCGATAAGATTGACGGAAAGACATCTGGGCCACACCAGTTTTTTGGAAAATCTCTGGGAAAATAGGAAAATCTCTGGAAACGCATGAAACCCTTACTGTGACAAAATTTGTTTTTATTCCTGTTGCTCTGCCTGAAATTGATAAAACAGACCTCAGTAGAGAACAAAAGCACCTCTTCGATATTTCTAGGGCAGTATGCTCGGGACAGTGCCATCCAGATTTGGCAAACAGAACTCCAGAAAGGATGCCACATTCAAGCTGGCTCACTACAGCAAACAAATACTGCGCCTGTTCGTGTCGACTGACGAACGAATGGAATGCTTTCAAGCTCCTAGTAGACTATGTGATGAAAGTTTACGTGCCATCCTGCTTTCAAATAAAGAAAATCCCAGGAGCTACTCCTAGAGCATGGGATGATGAAATGAAGTTCATTCTTGCCAGAAGATTTTAAGTCCTATATCACAGTTGCCAATACGTACGGAATATTGTTAACCATTTCTATAAACAGTTATTGTTTTCAATATTTTTTTTAAAATAACTAACTTACGCTAATTATATTCTGTACATGTTGCTATGCTATATTGACTATAGAGCATTTCAACGAAGTGAAAGAAGGTTTAATTAATTTACACAAATATAAATTTGAATTATTTTCATTCTTCATAATTTAGAATTAAAAAGTAAAATAAATTTTAGCCGTTTTTTTTTCCTCCTATGCTATTTTATTGTTAAATTATGAAAATGTAAAATATAAGATTTTTGGGGCCCTAAAATATGTGGGCCCTGGGCACTTGCCCCGTTTGCCCTGCCGGTAATATGGCCAGGGCCGGACTGGATCTCAGAAACGACCCGGGTGATTCGACCAGACCGGACCCCAACATTAGACAATATTAATTTAGAGGGGAGGGGGGGGGTGCACAAATATAGTTGAACTCTTTTATACTAATGATAACGCTCTTATAACGTTAAGATATTCTGAACGTTCAATCACTCGCCTAAAGTGCAGGAGCTCACTTAAAACGTCACTGGCCGTGTCCTAAATGATTTATTTCCTTCCAAGCATTGGCGGTTTTACGGGGAGGTAATGGGGGTAATTACTCCTCCCAGGATTTTGAAAACGAAAGTGAAAAATAATTCTGCTTGGGGAATTCACTGGGGTAAAATAAACAAATAACACTATCTACATGGCAAACATAGGAACTCTTCAAATATAACAATAATTTTGATCGATGGGGAGGGGGGGGGGCAAAGATGCAAGGTTATTATTTTCGGTATTTACATACTTCATTAATTGTGTGATTCATTAAACATTTATTTCACATTGGATGATTCATTAAACATTCTATCTTCATATATAAGGGAAGATGTCCTGACTGACTGACTGACGATCATCGCCCAACCCAATCTACTGCGGAGGTAGAGATAGTGTAATCTTCTTTGTTTTTCACAAAGTCGTAGCTAGGTGCCATGAAGGCCCAGTGACGTATTATTGCAATTTTGTGTATGCATGTGTTTGGGGGGGGGGGGAGGTTAGTTGGAAGATTCACACACACATCCATTTTATGGAAGTAAAATAGGATATTTTACATTTTTTTTCTCGGTAGGGGCGACCCCCCCCCCTCCCTCCTTTAATCCCTCCTTGTGAGGGTCATTGTCAAGATTTGAATTTTGTACCTCTAAGACTTCTTACTATTATGCAGGAAAAAACTACCAAGTGCGCCCTTCTAAGGCTTGCGCCCCAGGCACCTGCCAACCTGGTCAGCTCCTAGCTACGGCACTGATTTTGTAAATTAATGTTATGAAAGGCCCCCCTCCAAATAAAATAAAATAAAAGGGAAATGTCATTTGCCCAGAAATCTGAAAGCAATGGCGTTGCTAGGGGGGGGGGCAGCAGTTGCTCCCCTTAAATCTTTGATTCGCTGTTTGGCGCAGTCGCATACAACGCAACCCTTTTTTTTTTACCTCTGTACCTAATTGAGCCTTATAATGTTTTTAACCTTCAAAAAAGAAGTAGTGTTCCGTTCTAAAGACAACAACTTTGCTAGTCGAGCTTTTTTTTATTTTTTTTATTTTTTTTAAGTAAATTTTTTTAGTAATATTATCATTAACAAACTTTACAAGTTAGTAATTTCTTCAAAGTAATTTTCTATGTTCCTTGAAAAACCATGCTCAGTAACAAGATTTCTAAGCACACTTTTTTCTCTTCCCTATTTCCCAGCTTTCAGGCAACAAAACGAGATTACTCCATCCATTCATCGCAGATAATGGGGTCGGGTCTGGCCTGGGTGTCCGGTATCTGTAAACACCCCCCCCCCCCCTCAATCTGTCCATAGAAATATATATCTGTATGGCGGGAATGTTTCAGATGTACGAGTACAAGTGTTCAGAAAAAAAAAGAAAAAAGAAAAAATTCCAACGCCCAGAATCCACTGTGTGTCTTCTCCACAAACAAAAACCATTGCTTTAGCTCGAGGACTTTACTGATAAGGAAGGACAGGACCCTTCCAGGGGGTACAGTCACAAGGCACATGTTATTTCCTATTACAACTTCCTGGTTTACACCAGTCCACAAAATTACTGAGAAAGCAATAAAAAGGAAAAAAAAAAAAAAAACTCCAAGGACACCCCTCGAATCTACAATGAATTCTTTTTTTTTTGTTGGTTTATCCAGTTATTTTCTAAATCTGTACTAGACCGTCAACTGCACACTCGTTTTCGTCTCGTTTTGTCTTTCCTTTAGGGGTTACGTTTAAGTTTCATTTTAACTAGATTAGTGGGACTTGTAAGTATACAATTTTGTCAACTGTGTATAAGTTTCTATGTATGTACGACAGCTGTCTGTGCTCGCGCACAGACAGCTGCGTCAAAAAAGGTCTCTAGATCTGTGGCACGCGATGAACGTTTCGATCGTCCGCCATCTTGCTGGTAGTTAAGTCGAGCGATGGCAACGGCTGCCCTTTTTTCAACATTGGGCAATCTTTCCAGCTGTTCTCGCTTTCTTCCATTTTTCAGCAGATGCCAGTTCTGTTAAAAATAATCGTAACCAATTTTTTTACGGCAAATGACGTGCTAAAAAGTAAAGGATTCTCTTGGAGCTATGTCACCCGCAACTATTTTTATAGAAATCAAATCCATTCTTCGTGACAGGCAACAGTCAAAACGTCAGAGTTTGGTGATCCCAGAGCGGGATCACTGCGCCTTAAAGGGATAATTAAAATAACGTTTTGCTATTTGACTGTCTTCAAAGATTCAACTATCAATGTAGTACTTCAAAAAAAATAGTAAGACTATCTCAGCCCTCCCCCACCCGAAAAATGTGTCTGGATACGCCACTCATTCTTCCAAATGTATTTAGAAAAAATACATCGTCCCCAAATGTATTTAGAGAAAAAGAAATTACAAAAAATGTAAGAGATCCTATTTTACTTTCATAAAATGCACATAAATTTCAACTATCCACTCCCACCCACAAAATTGCATTCATTTGTCTGTGATTGTGGCTACTCAAACCTTTTCAAAGTCAAAATGCCTCTAATTCGAATACCTAACTCTGTCGATAACTATGTTGAAGAAATCTGAAAATATGTTAATTTTGACTCGGAAAGTCAACTTTTGCCAGCCACCAGAAAATTTATTTGCTCTAAGATTTACTATACAGCAGTAACATTTATATGCAAAATTCTACTTTATCTTGCCAACCAGTCGCTGAGCGGTAAAGCCACGAAAACACTGGGAGATGGCTGAAGTGGAGGGGAGGTCCAAGGTTCGGGTCTCTCGCGCGGTCGTCAATCTAATACTCTGAAGTTTTTGAGCGGTTTTCTCCGGATGTAATGTGAATACGCCTTATAACCCCTCAAAAAGTCCTCCAACCAAGGCATCCCCCGCCTTAGGCAGATAGCCCTTGTGTAACTTTGCCATAAAAAACAAACAAACAAGTTCTCTGTTGATGAATCTCCTCTTTAGACTGGAAACAAGAGTCTATATTATAATATTTTTTAATTATGCACCGTTTTTCTTGTTTATACATTGTTTATTCTATTTGATTGGATTCTTATTTATTTGTTTGCAAAAGCACAAGCAGCTTTGACTCCAGGTTCTATTTCTACATACCCCTTATTTATTTATTTTTTTTCCCCCGGCCGATAGTTTACTTTACAAGTACAGTAGAAGACCCAAAATCCGCCGATCCGAAATCCGCAAGGCTCTAAAATCCGCACTGTCTGTTCAATGTAAACAATGAAATCTGCCCTGCCAGCCTCAAGTTCAGAAAACTACAGTATAACCACAAAGTAAAACTAAATAAGCTATTCCCACTTGAAAAAAATTTTTTAGGAGTCTGTGAGCTCTAATCTTAACATTGATAACTTTCAAATGACTGACAGTGACATAATTGACACTGAATTATGATCGCATGATACAGACTCTGACACAGTAACAAGTGAGTATGATCAAAAAGTTGATAAATTAACATGTAATGAAGGTTAGGCTGTGAGAAAGAAATATATCAGATTTGTAGAGCAACACAGCTGTGTTATGAACAGAAAATAATGATTAAAAAATAAATAAAAACTATAATTAGAACATCCCAAAGACCTAACCTATTGAATATACATGTTTAAATAAGTTGTACTATAATCTCATAATTTTGTATATTGCATTAATCCTCTGTATTTTTATATAATGATTCTAATTATAAGTAACATGATTTGTTTCCCTTGATCTCTATTGTATATTTTTTTTTTTTTTTTTCTGAGGGGGTTGGGGGTGGAAATAGAATAAATTTCTTATTATGACCCAAAATCCGCAAAATTCTAAAATCTGCACAAGGTCTGGAACCATGCTGTGCGGATTTTGGGTCTTCTACTGTACACTAAAATGCGGGTGGGAAGGAAGACTTACTTTTGTAAGGGACTGACGCAGATGCGAAATGCGCTTACTGAATGCAGCAGGCGCTGATTATTGGCTGCAGGTGTACTGGGCACACGTGCAGCCCATACTAAACAACCATACTAACAACCAAAGACATTAAAATATACTGGAGTATATTTTAATGTCTTTGAAAGAAACTTGGGGAGTGGATTAGGCATGCGGCATGCTTTCCAGAAAACATTCAATAGTTTCAGCAGATGATATTTCCTCCAATACCTTTACACTGCCCAGGGTGTCCGACTGTCTACAGACGGGTGTCTACGGCGGGCCCTCCCTTCTGAGCGCGGGCCCCAAACAGAAAAAAGAAAGAAAATTTTTAAAAAAGTGCTATACTGATAGCACTTGAATGAAGTTTGACACATACAAAATTTTTTGCAGCTGCAATTGCTTATTTTACGGCCCAGAAGGTTTCAAAACACTTCATTTTAAATGGAGTTCTCAAAATTTTTTGAGTGAGGGTTCCCGAATGAACAAGGGACTCATTAGTATGAATGACATACAGTGGCGGATCCAGAAATTTTTTTTGGGAGGGGCTAAATTTTTTAAAAAACTTATTTCAACCAATTAAAATGTAATATAAATCAAAGTTTTACTCTAAACCAATGTATTGAGCTTTTGGGAGAGGCTAAGTAATAAAATAGGATCACTTTAGCTATTTAAAGTGTATAATACAGCAGAATGTTACCCTTGAGCAATCTCTATTGGGTTGGGCTGAAGCCCCCTAGCCCCTCCCCTGGATCCGCTACTGATGACATAACGCATATTAATGAATAGATCAATATTTTATGAATGCATTCATTATCAATCATAATTAATTAATAATAACCCCATACCCCGAAAGTTAACACATTCTATTATTGATCGGTTGCACAATAACCCGGGCCCCTCCCCAGGGCCTTATTATCGCATGGGCGAACCGGGACCTGGCCCAGGGCCCCCATTTCAAATATTGTTCTGAAATATATTTTTATATTAAAATTTTATGGAAAATAAAACAAATTTCATGGCTGAGGGCCGCTAAATTCATCAATGCCCGGGGCCCCCAATGGTCATAATCAGGCTCTGCCCCTCCCTTCCAGTCCGGGCCTGGATTTACATTTTTAATACAGAAAAATGGAAACAGAAATCTTACGAAAGATGAATTAATATTTTTTTTGTGATTTAAATGAATAATTACTGTAAAATCACGTATTTTCGAGAGCTCGTCGTCATCGCAAAAATTAAAGGATCGCGAAATACTTTTTTTTTTGCACTTCAAATGGTGATAAAAAAACAGAATTTTTTTCAATTATTAAAATTGGATGATTTACTTCACAGTTAAGTACTCTTTCGTGACAACTTTCTTTCTTAAAATTATTTCTTGAATATAAAAAGATAATACAACTAATAGAACGTAGCTCATTCACTCACAATATTTACCAGCTTCATGGCCTTATTATCGCATGGGCAAATCGGAACTTTGCCCAGGGCACCCGGCTCGAAAGGGCCCTGAATATCAAATGTTCTGAAATATTCTTTTTTATATTATAATTTTATGAAAAATAAAACAAATTTCCTAGATGGGGGCCCCAAA
Organism: Cheiracanthium punctorium; assembly: GCA_038373885.1. Classification (NCBI taxonomy): domain Eukaryota; kingdom Metazoa; phylum Arthropoda; class Arachnida; order Araneae; family Cheiracanthiidae; genus Cheiracanthium; species Cheiracanthium punctorium. The sequence continues at coordinate 16,754 of JAWZYV010018543.1, forward strand.
TTCATCCATGCCCGGGGCCCCAGTGGATCATAATCAGGCTCTGACCACCTTCTTTGAAGCCATTCAAAATGGGGAAGTGCAGGGGACGAACTTTCCGGACAAAACTGCAGGGCCTGATTTCCGGGAGTGCATTCGGGGCAAGCGCCCCCCAACAACAAGAGGTCCCCAAATTGTTCTTTAATTTTAAAAATTTGTAAATTTTAAAAAAGTTTTCGAAAGAGGTGGGGGGGGGGCAATGAAGATTTTGCCCAGGGCTCCGAAATCTGCCAATCGGCCACACAAAAAGAAGTTTCTTAAAATGTCTTATGCAAACACGGTTCTATATTTAAGTAGTTCAGGGATTTTTTCAACTTTCAGTCCTGTTCATGCAAAATCCGCGAAATTTTCACCCTTTAACGCGCAGTGTTCCCGCTCTGGGAACACCAAACTCGGACGTCTTGACTGTTGCCAGTCACGGAGAATAGATTCGATTTCTATAAAAAATAGTTGCTGGTGACCTATCTCCACGAGAATCCTTTACTTTTTAGCACGTCCTTTCCCGTCAAAAAATGATCACGATTCTTTTGAACAGCACTGACATTTGCCGAAAAATGGAAGAATGCGAGAACAGCTGGATAGATTGCCCCCATGCTGAAAAAAAGGGCAGTCGCTGCCATCGCTCGATTAAACGACCCGCAAGAGGGCGGACGATCAAAACGTTCATCGCGTGCCACAGATCTAGAGACCCTTTTTTGACGACAGCTAGATGTGCGCGGGCACAGCCAGCTGTCGTCAAAAAAGAGTCTCTAGATCTGTGGCTCGCGATGAACGTTTCGATCGTCCGCCATTTTGCTGGTAGTTAAGTCGAGCGATGGCAACGGCTGCCCTTTTTTTCAGCATTGGGAAAGGGTTGCGCCTCAAAGGGTTAAGCTCGCGAAAATAAGCGATTTTAAAGTATTCTGACTGAACGACTGGGGGCGTCCTCTGCGCTGGCACAACAGTCAAAATTTCGGATCCTATCGCAGAAACTTCATAAAGCCCATATCAGACGCTTAAAAATACACGTCAAACTACACAGACAACTAGTTTTGCGCGACTTGTTTCGCAGGATAAAGGGTTATAATTTAGTTGCCGTAGTTGGAGAATATATGTGAGTACGGCACTCTGTATTTGGCGAACTTTCTCGTGATTGGCGAAAGGTTGAAGGTAGAATCGACAAAACATAAAAATCAGGTGTGATAAAAAGAAAACGCATATCACACCACTGAAATTTTAATGAAATTTTGGACAAAGAATTGTTTTTATTTATATTAAAACTTAAAATGAAATTAGAAATAACGATCTCTTTCTACAAGATAAAAAAAGTAAATAAATAAAGTTTTAATTTTTGAAATGTGATTTAAGGTGTTCGAAGGCTTAATGCTTTTGAATCCCTATCACGTAATTGCCCTTGCCGTATGGACCTGTGAGGTAATCAGAGCTTGCTTTGAGGACTATGTGCGCTCTTTTGCTCAAAATTATCTTCGAAACATTTTCAGAATTATCATTTATTTACATAATGTTTTTAAAGCAGAGTCTTCAAATTTTTCTGTCCCATAAAAAAAAGTATTTACATACCTTCCGAAATCGTGAAAAAATCTTTAATACCGCTTATTCTGTTTGCGCTGCGTGGGGGCAACAATGAGGGCAAGGATTCCCCTTCAGTGACGAGCGTTGCTGACACATACTGTCAAAGTATTATAGAAAATAGGGCTATCTTTTGTTGTGTTTATACGACACCATAACTAGAGATGTGCAATTTTGGGCCCATGGGCCGTGCTAAAAGCTTCGGAATAATCTGTTCCATAGGAAGGGTCACCCTAATTTAGGTTTGCCCCGGCTGACGCAGACACTAGTTGTTGCAATGCGTCTGTACAATAATGAAAACAAACGGCCAAAACACAAAACCACACACAGCTTAAATTATAAAAAAATCTCACTCTAAGTGAAAATGGAGAATAATAAATAATTTAAATAAATGTAAAAAATGATATCTGTAATAAGCATTCAATACCCCTGCTGTAGAGTAGGGGTATTGTAGGTTCCCATACTGTACAGTATGAGAACATGGAGCACGTCCTTCGAAGATATGCTTTTACCGTCTTTACTCGCGTAACAGTCGCCCCCTCGTTTTGAAACAGAAAAAATTGTCAAAAAATTTTCCTCGCCTAAAACTCGCAGTCACTTTTTTTGATTGTCCTTTGTGTCTGCAAAAGTATTATTATAAAAAGAAACATGCCTCTTTTTTGTGTGTACAATTGAAGAAAAGATTATTTAATATTCGACAAATAAACAGGAAACATTTGGTCAGTTAGTTGTTTTATAATAATACCAGTAATGCTTTAGCATTGGAGTTTACAATATTAAATATAGTAGATTTCTCCGCATAATAGTCGCACCTAGACTTTCTCCATGAAATACTGGCCAAAAAAAGTGCGTCTATTACACGAGTAAACTCGGTAATTGCAGTCCATAAGTACTTGTGCATCAAACCAGGAATTATTATTTTTATGAAGTATAAAAAACTAAAAGACTAATAACTCTTTTAGAAAAAATTAGAAAATGTTATTAAAATATTTTACATATACGAATAATATTTTACATATATACAAAAGCGCAATATAAAAATGCATTTTCCTAATTGCATAAATTTAATTTTCAGCTATTTAAAAAATAGTAACAAAAATACAATATATTATTCTTTTCAAAAGAAAATGAAAAATAAATAAATGAAGTAGATTTAATACTTCAATAATTCGGCTCAGTTTCAATACAGCTGTAAAATTTTCAAGAGTAACTATGTCTTAAAATTTTGTGAGTGATCTTTTCTGTGGGTGCTTGAGCCAGGAGCGTAACCAGGAAAAAGTTTCGGGGTGTGGGATATGAAATAATTTGTATTTCTGCTCGACTTAATTACGATAACTAATCTGACAATTTCGGGGGGGGGGGGAATATATCCCGATATTCACCACCCCACCGGGCTTGCTTGAGCCCCGGAGTTTGGGATGAATGCGAGACGAGACAGATCACAGATATTTACAGCTTTTTTGCGAGACGAGACAGAGATTTTTAACATTATGATATAGGGATTTTGCGAGACGAGATAAAACTGGTAGCAGGCTCATTTGCGAGACAGAGCCCGATTATGACCAACAGGGGCCCCGGGCATTGATGAATTTGGAGGCCCCCTAACTCTGGCATAATGTTTTATTTTTCATAAAATTGTGATATGAAAAAGAATATTTCAGAACAAAATTTGAAACTGGGGGCCCTGGGCAAAGTCCCGATTTTCCCATGCGATAATAAGGCTCTGGGCTCATTTGGGAGACCCGAGACGCCTATTTTTCGTCTCGCGTCCAATCCGACTCGGAGCACCCCACGTGGTTGGCCACGTCGGCGTCGTGTTTTATACCTATAGATACAAGGGGCATAAAATTTGAAAAAAGTACCCTGGATAAAAAAATATTATGATAAGATCCTGGCTATACCTGTCATTGAGCGCTGTCATTTTCGAGAAAGGGTGGAATAGGCCCGGACAGGCTCCTTAGGGGGCCCTCGGCTAGAGATAGAAAAGGGGCCCCCTGACTGATCCGTTTAAGGCCCTTGCAAATATACAGAGACATGTCGCGGTTACAATGTATTTGAACGGGGAAATTCGTCATGGTTAGGACGCTGCGACACTTGGGGTGTCCTCTACCGAACAATAGATGGGGGATGTGCGAAACCGCGATATTATTCACGGTCCCCAATTATCTTTTGTTGGTTTAATAAACGGAGTATCGCCACCTTTTTAAAGGAAATGGTTACACTATTCCATGAAACCGTCGCCAAAATGTTCAGCCAAATCTTAGTGAAGCTAGTGTGATGTAATTTGTAGAGGCATAGGGAAGGGAATCGAGTGGCATACAGAAAATTGCTCATTTGTATAAATTATAATAATACAATGTACTTATTTAAATTTTAATAGTCAATTATTTAAAGGATGGCGATGGTTTTTTATCGAATGATTAAAATGGGAGGTTTAAATCGTGATATTAATCAACGATAAAAAATAACATTTTATAAAATTACTAAAAGTTAAAGATTCTCACTGTATATAATGTTTTTCAGCGACCTTACTTTTTGAAAGCTATCACAAAAAATCACTTGCACAATACTCATACAATTGAAACTGAACAGTCAGTGAACTGGTATTTAATAGAACGTGTGAGATGAATCTTTGTCTCTCATGGAACCACACACACACAAACAAACAAACAACGTAAAATTATTACGTACATAAAACTAAAATTTCGGTTTCAAGATTTTTATAACCTTAGAAATAAAATGATTTTAAACTTTGTATTTTTACAGTTTTCTATGAAAAGCATGCAATTGTAAAGTTAGTTATTTTAATTCGCTTTATTAAGCGTTTCTTATTTAATTTTTGAAACTTTGTTTATTTAGCACTAATCATAATAAACTAGTTGATAAGAAATCGGCTTGTTGATCTAACACCACCCCATAAAAAAAGGTGAACGTACACACTAAATTTGTGAGCAGAGATTGATTATGACCAACTAGGGCCCCGTGCATTGATGAATTTGGGGCCCTCATCTATAAAATTTGGTTTTTTTTTTCATAAAATTTTAATATAAAAAATAATATTTCAAAACAACATTTGATATTGGGGGCCCTTTCGAGCAAAGTCCCGATTTGCCCATGCGATAATAAGGCTCAGTGTGAGGTACTACATCCTTTTTCTGAGTTGTCTGTTGGGGAAGAAATGGTAGTTAAAAGTGAAAGTTACCATTATTAGAAATTGCTTCTATTTCTTGGAAAATAACTCATTTTGGCCAATGTTCTACAGGCAAAAATCAAATCTGATCAAAATGGCAAATTTACTGATTTATTTAATTATTAACACTTTTTGATCTACAGTAAAACCCGTTAAGAAGTTTCTGCTTAAAATGTTATTTATGTGTCCCATATTTTCCTTTTCCTTACGGTGTTAAAACAACCCGTTTAAAAAGTTTCGCTCCTGTTCCAAACACTTTCCCACTAAGAAAGTTTTTTTTCTTCATTTCTAAGGTTACTTTTAAAACGCGTTTACATGTGCCTATCGTTTATAATCTATATTATATAAACCGTTACAAAAAATCAACACATGACGAATTATGAAAAATCCCCCCCCCCCAAAAAAAAAATCGTAACTTTCATATTTTGCAATATTTCCCCTGCACGGATACAGTGCCGTAACTAGGGTTTACGAGGCCCAAGGGTGAGAACGATTCTGGGGGCCCTTTTAATCTTATATTTGGTAAAAACGAAAATAGGTTAGCACGCACATACATTTGTATGTACGCAAAGACAGAATTAAACACTTAGATAATAATAGATATGATATAATTTTGTAAGTGTTTATACAATTTAAAAAAAATCAGACCACTATTTTAAATAAATAAATTTTCTATTTCTGAAAAATTCCCTTTAAGAACACAATTTACAACAGGCTATCTTATATGTGATCTTAAATGTCAATCTATCTTGTATGTGATAAGTATCAATCTTTAGTCATGTGGGAATATCATGAAATAAAGAGAATTAAAAAAAAGAAGAAAAAACTATTGAAATATAATGTAATGAAAATTCTCAATTCGGACGCAAGTTGGAAGATTAAACAGATGTTAGCTATGATTCATACTAAATCACAATCACAATACTTAAGTGTAGGTTTATGCAGTAGCGCACAGCATGGGTGCCCATAAGATAGAATAATTTAGTGATGGCTCCTGGATTTGTGTGAAGGGACTCATCTCAAGCTTTGAAATATTTTAGAACGAAAACAATACAAAACTACAAATGAATTCAGAACGCAGTAAAAATGCTCATTTCGCAATCCCCACAGAGCGGAATGATTTATTTTTAAAATGACATGAAGTAATTTCCCTATTCTTTTCTTTTTCATTTGAGAACTAAAAACCTTTCTTTTTTTTTGGCTTTTTTATATAAAGAAGGGGCAAAACTGTATACTTGTTATAAATAAGTCACTGACTAGAAGTAGAAGAGTTCCAAATCTTTACAAAGTAATTTTTCCGCTCGTCTCGTCTCTTTTCTCATAGAACTTTATGGTTTCCCTATCTTAAATAATTACAAAATTACATTACTTGATAAAAATTTAATAAATCAGGCCCCACCATGGACGAATGGAAAGAACACTCAACATTCAACATGGTAAGATGGCTAAAGTGTGAAGGTTCAGGGTTCTGTGCTGCCGTGCGGCTGTCGATCTAGGTTTGAAATTTTGGACGGTTTTCTCCAGATGTAACATGAATATGCGTTAGAGGTCCTCCGCCCATTGCACCCCATCTAAGCAGATAACTCTTGCGTAGATTTGACTTAACACAACACAACATTAATAAATCATCAATATAGCTCTTATGTGTTCGTGATATAAGTAGTATTATTCCTAAAAAAAGCGTTTTCAACCATTAACTGAGCTCTTGATTTGCAGCAAAAAGACATTTTTTTATTTCATATACTGAAGTAATTAATAGATTTTATATGAATTCCAGCTGAAATGTTGCATTTATTTTCATTTTTAGTTTGAGTGTTTATACAAATAATAATTGAATCATTTGTATAATGAATGTAAAAAGAATGTACAAAACGTTGATTATTACACAAGTAAAACAAAAGTACGACCGAAAAATATTGAAATATTTTGCACGAGGGGGCTTAGATTATTGGTTTTTAGAGGGGTAAAATTAAAGGACATAGTGTCAATTTAAGTAGGATGATTTTGGGTTTTACAATATGAAAGAAAAAGCAGCTCATGCGAATTGATATTTGGAGCTTTGTTATGCCATTCCTAATTTAGATTCTCATTAAAAGGAAAAGTAAATTTCCGAGCATTGACTTACTCTAGAAAGTGTGGAAGGAAACTTCAGCTCCATATGTATTTACTATGTGCAGTGGCGTACACAAATAGTGTGTGTGGGAGGGGGGATTCAACACCCCTACCCCATTGTCAATGCATTTTTAACATAATGCCAGTACATTTCTAATTTTAAACATACAGATTACGAATTTTATTTATTATAAAGATTTTATTATAAAGATTACTTCCATACCTCTTCTCTACAGGAAGTCAGTGTACACCACTGAATATGCATCTACACATTCTTTGTAAGTGCATAAAATAATTGTAAGTAATAATTACATCAAAAAGGAAAAACAGCCCTTTTGCTTGAAATTACCTAAGTGATATGATAATTTTAAGAAATAAGAGGGGGGCCCCAACAGGGATGTTTGCTTCAGCGTAGCTTTTTGAGGCCCAGATCATGTTTTTCTAGAATTCAGATAAAAGGAACACAAGGTAAGGAAAGAACTTTGTTTCTAAATTACTGTCATATAAATTTAACTTTTCAAAATCAGCTGTACATATCGTAATACAGCGGATCTATTGGTGAGATGTTTGCTGTTTTGTAAGCAGTAAGCAACTTTTTTTGTTTTCTGCTTAAACAGTGCTAGATGAACCGTTTAGAATTTTAGATGCACAAATCTAAAAAGTTATAAAAGACAAAAAAGAAAAAAAAAACCGAGAGGTTGGGAAAATAGCTATGTGTATTTTGAGGCCCCTACGTGTGGGGGCCCCGGGCTTTCGGCCCGCCTTGCCTCCCTATTTTTACGGCACTGCACGGATAGCTCTTTGCCTCATTTTGTCATTTGCTCATGCCAAGGCCATTTTTCTGCTTAAGAATATTTTTTAGAAAATGGCATGAGACATATATCTTTACCAATTAATGTCAGTTCATATTTCTGTTTGTGAAGAAGGAATGTAGGAAAAAACGCGAACGCGAACGGTAAAAACGCGAACAGAAAAAAACGCCAAACGGAAAAAACGCGAACCGGAAAAAACGCGAACCAGAAAAAAAAGAATATCCCCCCCCCCCTCAGAATAATAATTTTTATTTAAATATTGACATGAACTTATTTTGTTTTGTAGTAAATACGTTAATGGTATTTAATCAAATATTGGCCTGCCCCAAAATTCTTTTGTTTTTGAAGTAAAGGAGCCACTTTTTATATTTTGAGAACATATATCTTCATATTAATCAGGGAAATTTACAACATTAAATAAAAAGGAATTAATTGCTTTTAGCTAGTCAAGCTACTTGTCAAGGTCATGAAAGCCGCGTCCCTTCCAAGAAATATGGGAGATTCCCCGGACAATGGGGACTATATGGTCGGAGATAACGTACGTGAAAACGCCTAAGGCAAAATGAACAAACAGGTTGTTTTTTTGAGATTGAGGTTCCTGTTCCACGAAGAATGGTACATGTACGGCACAGATTTTACATTCAAGAATATTATATCCAGAAAAACATTCAAAAGCTGTGCGGTAATAAATATATTTTATCACAGTTTTAAAAATTAATTTTTATATCAATTATTCTGTTGAGAAAGATACAATCATTGTATTGATATTTTTTTAAAACAAAATATTCAAAATTATTTAAAAGGGAATTTTTAGCGTTGAATAGAAACTCAATTGATTTCAAACGATTTATTTAAATGTGAATGAAATTTAAACTCGCAATCATTTGATTTTTCCCCCGCTAGAGTATTTAAATCAGTTTTATTTCCTAGTTTTATGTGACATCTAAACATTAATAAATTATATAAATGACATTAAAACATATACAAATTAAAATCAAAATATTTAGTAGATTAGAGCCATGTGCCTTTAATTAACTTTGCCTTTAATTATCCCAACATGAAAATAATTATAAAATCTGTCTTCATCTGACAGCAATTCCTTCACCAAATTAAATTCACCCAATGCTTCTCTCTTTTGAAGCGTTGGGTGAACCCCATATTTTTTTTTCTTTTTGACGGGCGATGCGCATACAAGATACGCGATAATCGCATCGTCTTCGCTGGAGCTCCACATCTCGGATTATGAAGACACTCACTCTATTTTCGCTTCTTCGCTACTAGACTGATTTCCAGAGTACCTGGGGACCTCTGCTCCCTCCAACTTCGCTCTTAAGGCATTGTATTAAAGGTTAAATATGTACAGAGCACTGAGTATCAATAAATAAAAAATGGGGGGGGGGCACAGGGTACACAAATGTGAACAGTTAAAATAATAAAAGACTATCTGAGTTCAGGAAAAATTAAAATTATACAATGCAAAAATACACTAATTGTTTGTACCGTATGAACGTATTTCGGAGATTTCAAGCCAAATATAGTAACCCCACTTTCTGTGGTGGGTAAAATTTATTGCTTACAACTGAGAATTGGTTCCAATATTGGCACCCTACTGCTAGAGTCCCGCCACATGTCTCTGTATATTTGAAGAGGCCTTTAGAGGGAATAAATAGAAATAGAATATTCGAATATGTACTGTTTGGAATCCAGTCGTAACTGCTGTACGATCTCCCACCCCCGTATGCTTTCGCTTGTTCTGGCTTTGGACTGACCCGCGGTCAAGTCAAACTTTTCGACCTCGGGTGATGACTCACTCTTTTCCATGGGAAGAGAGATTTTTTTGTTATGATGTTTTTTTCTCCTCTCGGTGTAGAGGGGGAGGGCGGTCGAATCGAAGGATGAAGAGAACCAGTGAGAAGAAGCGTTGAGACTAACGCAAACTGTTGCTCTGTTTATACAGTGTTCCAATTATGGGAAATGTAAATATTGTATGTTTTCTGTAAAAAAGGAGCTGTACACAGTGTACTTTAGCTACATGGATGCTACCACCCTCGGAAATGACCTCTACTATCAGAGCCCGATCAAGACAACTGTGGGCCCTGGGCAGAAGAAAAAAGTTGGGCCCCATGCAATAATCTTACCCCCCCCCCAAAAAAAAGAACAGATAATGATTGGTTTATACTGAAAGTTTTAAATATCTGACCCCTTCCAAACACAAATTTTGTTTTAAGCAATCTGAAATAAACAAATATACAGTCAACTCCCTTTAATCCGCAGACACCTCTAATCCGCAGCTGATTTTTTAATGTAAACAAACAAATCAATTTTGAAAAAATTCGAATTTCAATGTGTTCGTCGATTCTCGAAGAATTAAAAATAAGTTTAAATTAATTTATATAAGTGTAAATTTGAATTATTTTCACTGTTCGTACTTTATAATTAAACAATCATTTAACTTATAATTTTTTTTATCCTTTCTAATTGGATCGTAAAATTATAAAAGTGTAAAATGTAAGATTTTTGGGCCCTGGGCAGTTGCCCCGTTTGCCCTGCCGGTAATAGGGCACTGTCTACTATGTTACAGTGCCTAAAACCACATTGAACTATGTTAGAGCTTTTGGGGGCCCTGACTCTTCGAGGACCCCTCGAGCCGTGGGGTTCCTGGGGGCTGCGCCACTGCGTCAAGACGTAAGATGACTGGGAAATAAATAATCCAATTGTTCAGACATACATATCGAATGACTCTAATTATAAAGTAGTATATCCATTTCGGGGGCCCTCGCCTGGGGTGGAACGGAACGGGCAAAAGGTGATCCTGCTCACAGCTGTGCAAAAACTCTGCAGACTCTCGATCATTCGAGGGGGTCGGGGGAACTCGAAATCATAGAATTGAACCCCTTAACCCTTTGAGGCGCAACCCTTTCCCAATGCTGAAAAAAGGCCATCGCTCGGCTGAACGACCCGCAAGAGGGCGGACGATCGGAACGTTCATCGCTTGCCACAGATCGAGAGAACCTTTTTTGGCAAAGGGTCCCTAGATCTGTGGCATGCGATGAACGTTTTGATCGTCCGCCCTCTTGCGGGTCGTTCAGTCGAGCGATGGCAACAGCTGCCTATTTTTCAGCATTCGGCAACCTATCCAGCTGTTCTCGCATTCTTCCCTTTTTCAGCAGATGTTCAGTGCTGCTCAAAAGAATCGTGACCGTTTTTTGGACGGGAAAGGAGGGGCTGAAAAGTAAAGGATTCTCGTGGAGCTGTGTCACCCGCCACTCTTTTTATAGAAATCCAATCTATTCTTCGTGACTGGCAACCGTCCAAACGTCCGAGTTGGGTGTTCCCAGAGCGGGAACACTGCGCGTTAAAGGGTTAACCCCTTCGTAAGCCCATCCTTTTTAACCCCTTAACGGCCGAATTATTTTCAAAAAAACTGTCAAAAAGGTACCTATTTTTTAATTCAAAAAATATTTTGCAAAAATCAGTGTCATTTAAAGGTTTTGGACACTTTGATAGAAAACCCAATTTCTGTGCACAAGAATTGAAATGCTTCTAGTCTTTTACGCCTCACCATGGCACAGTGGTTATGCCACTGAAAATGGGAGACGGACCCAGTGTGAGGGTCCCGGGTTCGGGTCCCATCGCGATCTAACGGTCTGGAGTTTTGGTAGGTTTTCTCCAGATGGAACGTGAATACGCGATACAACCCTTTAGAAAGTCTTTCTACCAAGGCACCCCACACACACATCCTTGGTAG
>JAWZYV010018544.1:0-28123 GCA_038373885.1 Cheiracanthium punctorium
GGAGGCCCGACTCTCTAGCTAAGCACTCTAACCATCTCCAATTATACAGGCTTGTGTGCCATACAGTGATATAAAATCCCGAGAATTTCTAAACTTAATAAAAGACAACTGGCGTAATGAATTGGAATACAGAAACAGAAAATAAACTGCATAAAATACACCCCACTCTCACCTACTGGCCCCCCATTCCAATCGCAAGCATGACGTCATTCTGACACGTCTCCGCATTGGACACACCAGACTCACTCATAAACACCTCCTTCCTGGCGAGCCTGATTCCAGAGTGCTCCTATTGTCATACTCAACTCACCATTCGTCATCTTTTAACCTCATGCACTGCTTTTAATAGGTTTTACCAAATATTTTTTTAACAGTTCTCATCCTAAACTTGACGATATTTTGGGTGAAAACCCACATTGGAATCTGTTTGCCTTTCTTAGACGTACTAATATCCTTTTTTCAGTGTGAAATGCCCAATTTTGTCTGACTGGTATCTGGATGGGGCCCCCATCCAGATGTCTTTTTTCACTTTTTATCTACTTTTAACACTTTGAATTTTACTTTTCACCTTTTTACTCTTTACCTTTTTAGCTTCTACTAAGTTTTATGACACCTTTTACCTGAATACATCTTTATATGGTTTTAACTCATTGTCTGGCGCAGTATGTCCTTTCTGGACCTTGTGCCAAAAAACAAACAAACAAACAAACAACCTCCCCTTATATAATTTCTCAATTTCTGGCGATTTGCATAACAGCGATCACTTTTCCGATCATTCTCTCACCCTTATATCAGAACCTAAACAAAACCACTAACATACCCAGATACATTCATGATAAAGCAGACTGGCAGACCTTTACTTTGCTATCTACCATATTGCCAAATAATATTGAAGGCAACATAGACGAGGCCGTTAAGAATGTCACCTCTATCATCATAAACGCAGCTGACACGAGCATTCCAAAATCTGCTACAAGCAACCATAGAATAAAAAAACCGTGGTGGAACGAGGCTTGCACCCTCGCTAAAAAACAGCAGAAGAAAGCGTAGGATAATTTTCAGCGGTACCCCACCACTGAAAACCTAATCATCTTTAAAAAAGCTCGTGCAAATGCACGCAAAATAAGGAGACGTTCTCAGAGAGACTCTTGGATTCAATACGTTTCAAGAATCTCACCTTCAACCTCCAGTAAAGAACTATGGGACAAAACCAAAAGAATCATGGGCATCTATAGTAATCACTCCATATCCTGTCTAACCATCAATAATAAAATCATTTCAGATACAAAAAGAATAGCAAATACCATTGGTCAATCTCTAGCTTTCACATCCTGCAGTACCTCGTATTCTAACAACTTTCTTCCATACAAGAAACAATCCGAACGCTATAAACTTAACTTTGAAACCTCCTCTAACTTCTCCTACAATAGTACTTTCACTATGAATGAACTATGCAAAAGTTTAAGACAGTCATCAAACACATCTCCTGGCCCTGATGGCATCACTAATGATATGCTTAAACACCTCTCCCATGATTCCTTAATTAGTCTTTTACAGCTATACAATAGAATATGGAATGAGCATGCGTTTCCCTTAGAGTGGAGAAATGCAATGATCATTCCCTTACCCAAACCCGGAAAAGACACCACTAATCCCAATAACTATCGTCCCATAGCCCTAACTAGTTGTCTGTGCAAACTACTGGAGCGAATGATTAATACGCGTCTAGTATACGTTTTAGAAACTGAGGGCCATATACACCCTTTCCAGAGTGGATTCCGCAAATGCAGAAGCACAGTCGATAATATCTTAAATTTAGAAACTCAAATCCGTAACGCATTCTTAAGAAAGAACCACCTTGTATCAATTTTCTTTGATATCGAAAAAGCTTATGACCACACTTGGAGATATGGCATACTGCGTGATCTCTTCAATATGGGCTGCCGTGGAAACCTACCTATATTTATCAAGAATTTTCTCTCACTCCGGAACTTCAAAGTACGCATCAAAGACACCCTTTCTGATAACTTTATACAAGAAGAGGATGTACCACAAGGCTCTGTCCTTAGCATCACCCTCTTTTCTATAAAAATCAACAATATCCTTAACCAGCTCCCTCCGACAGTACACGGTAGCCTATATGTTGATGATCTGCAGATCTCCTGCCAGGGGCAAGACATGCGTTACATAGAACGGCAGCTTCAGACCACTATCAATCACATCCAAAAATGGTGCAATACCAATGGGTATAATATTTCTGCAGAAAAAACAACTTGCACTCACTTCTGCCGGAAGCGTGGGATCCACCCGGATCCAGAACTTTATCTCCATCATACCAAAATCATTATCAAGGACTCCTTTAAATTTTTAGGCCTAACTTTTGACAAAAAACTTACGTTCGCTAATCATATTTCTGACATTCGTAGAAAATGCGAAAAAAAACTGAACATTTTAAAGGTTTTAACCAATACCTCTTGGGGGGCCGAGCGGGATGCTCTGATACGGATCTACCGTGCTGTCATCCGTTCTAAAATGGACTATGCAAGCTGCATCTACTGATCAGCTTCTAAATCTACGCTAAAAAAACTTGACACAGTGCATCATACTGCACTACGCATATGTTCTGGTGCTTTTAGGACATCACCTATCCATAGCCTTTACATCACCTGTCATGAACCATCCCTCACTCTCATATGTCAGAAACTATCATTAAATACCTATTTTCGCATCCTCTCCCATTCTGCACACCCCTTAAAGAATTCTTTTATAGACACCCAACTGGACCAGTTTTATGCAAATCGCCCTTCCTGCTCTCCCCCATTCGGACTCCGGATCCGTAGGAGTGTAGTTGGTACCCAATTGGAGGATGTTAATGTGTCAACCTCCTCATTTCATGAGGTCCCACCATGGACTAAATTGCAGATTTCCACCCTACAACCATTCGAAGGCTTCACAAAACAAAACACTGACCCCATAATATACCAACAGCTATTTCTAGACCATAAAAGCAAATATCGAAACTTTGAAGAACTATACACTGACGGCTCAAAATCTCATAATCACATAGGCTTTGCGTATGTACATCGCAATCATTCTTACAACCACACCCTACCCTCATTTTGCTCTGTATTTACAGCCGAATTAATAGCTATTTATGAAAGCCTTCTTTACATCTCGAGAACAAATACCAAACATTTCATCATCTACTCTGACTCATTAAGTGTATTAGAGAATCTGAAATCCGGCGCCCTCACTCATAGTTATATTTTAAAAGTCCTACGCATGCACAAGAGACTCATGAACCGTGGATACAACATCCTCTACTGCTGGGTACCTAGCCATATTGGGATTCTCGGAAATTGGGATTCATTGGCCAGGCATTCTACTGTCCCATATAATTGCGATCTACCTTATACGGATATAAAATCTGGCATCTCTTCCCAAACAAAAGCCACTTGGTATCATATATGGGACTGTGAAACCCTAAACAAACTTCACTCTATCAGGCCGGCCCTTACCCACTAGAGATGAGTTCGGGCTCATTTTTTGAAGCCCGAGCCCGAGGACTTTTAATCCGAGCCCGAGCAATATTATTAAAGTTGGAGCCCGAGCCCGAAATTTCAGCTAAAGACAAATAAAATTAACTACTTCATTAATAGGATACAATAAATTTTGGAGCTTCACACACCTTTTAGTCCCCCGTGCCGTTATTTTTTTAAATAAGTACGTCTATTTGTCCCATGAATCACTTTTTAAAAGTTTCAAGGAGTATGTTCAACAAAGGAGAAATTTTTCACGAGCCCGAGCCCGAACGCAATCGTTAATTACAGAGCCCGAGTCGGGCTTTCGGGCTCGGGCTGAGCCCGTCTCATCTCTATTACCCACTGGTCCACTCAACCATACCGCAAGCACGATGTTATTCTGACTCGTCTTCGCTTTGGCCATACAAGGCTTACCCATAAGCACCTTCTATTGGGTGAACCTGCCCCAGAATGCCCTCATTGTCATACTCACCTCACCATTCGTCATCTTTTAACGTCGTGCACTGCTTTTAATAGTTTTTACCAAATACTTTTTAACAGTTGTCATCCCAAACTTGACGAAACTTTGGGTGAAACCCCACATCGGAATCTGTTTGCCTTTCTTAGACGGACCAATATTTTTCATTCTGTGTGAAGTGTCCAACTCTGTCTTGCTGGTATCTGGATGGGAGCCCCATCCAGATATCTATTTTCCACTTTTTACCTACTTTGAACAACACCTTTTGGTTTTTACTTTTCACTTTTTTGCCTTTACAGTTAAGCTTTTACTAAGTTTTTATGGTACCTTTTACCTGACTACCTAATTATAAGGCTCTAACCTTTTGTCTGGTGCAGTATGTCCTTTCTGGACCTTGTGCCACTAAAAACCAACCAACCAACCAACCAACCTTGATTCAGTTTTGGAGAAAGTCAGAGCGCCCTGAGATGGGTCCATGTCCGGTGCTCTGAAGTGGATGGCTTCATACATCCAACAGATATCTAATCAATTAAGTAAAAAGAAAAAAAAAATATAAGTAAATCTTTTACATCTACATTTTAGAACTATAATTAAATTTTAATGAAGTTTTGAATATATATTTTGAAGGGTTAAAGTTCTGTAAAATACCGCAAAAGTGCACTACCCTCTATTAAATGCACCCGTTTTGCACATGAACCTCTATTGTTCTTAAAATACTGAATTTCAGCCAAAATTAGTCTATGTTGCGCCCGGTGCGAGTTTAACCCTTCCCCCACCCCCCCCAAAAAAATAAAAAGTTGATCTAAAAGTTATTTTTTTTATCGTCGTGCGGCTTTGTGCCCTGTGCAGGAAAACTCTATCGAATAAACACTGCCAATTGGTATGCTCAAGAAATGCTGAGTGCTTTTAAAATAAATCCCAATGTTATAAACAGGCACGTAGCCAGGAAAAAAATTCGGGGGGGATATGCGCCTGGAAAATTTTTCGGGGGGGGGGGGGGGGATATGAACTTATGTGTGTATAAATAGACGGAATTTCACCACTAATCCAAAAATTTCCGGGGGGGGGATATATCCCGATATCCTCCCCCCCCCCTGACTACGCCACTGGTTATAAATATCAAAAATAATAAATAAATAGAACGATCAGTTGTTACACAACATTCAGTTTAAAACAACAATTTGCTGAAGCACGCTCATTACGTAATCAACAGCTGGCCATCCGCGGGGTAAATATGTTTACTTTTAACAAGAGCCTCTTCTCACACATCGATTGCTGTTTTCATTTTAATGGCGCCTGGTAGTCTGTCCGAACTTTGTGCGGATGCAAGATGGTTTTTAGAACTTATTTTTTTATTTCTATAAATTCGCCTTTGTGAATATGAACATTGATATCAAATTATTTGAAAATAGAAATCGTAAGCTTCGTAAAATAGCGGTAAATACTTTAAAACATTCTATGGAAAGGAGGAGAAAAAAGGAGATTTTTTTTTTATCGTTTATCCAATTTCTCCCAAAATATATCCGATCAACTTAATAGCTTTTCTAATAAATTAGGTCTAATAAGTAATGCAACATATTTTTTATTTATTTATTTTTTGTTAATTAAGAAATTATTTTAGAAATTGAATTTTATCTGGCATTGACTTCTTCTGACCACGATCACCCCCCTCCCTCCTCCCCCCGACCAACGATCGCGGCTGCGGCGTTTCTGATGATTTTTTAGCTAACTAAGCTCATTTTCGTGGGTGCGGCGTTTCTTCCATAAATTACGGTAATCTTTCTTATCTAAAATAATAATTTTTCCTGTTTTGAGTGAAGAGTCGTAATTCATTTTTATTATTGTTAGGTAAGGGTTCTATTGCGGTCTCATAAGCAGCTATTGTATCTTTTAAGTTTATGTTATCATCCAGTATGAATTTTAGTCCTAGGTTTAGGGTGTCTTCTTGGTGTTTATTTAATTTAAAAGAGGAGAGGTTTATAAATTGAAGATCGTCAGACTTCACTATTGATTTGTTTGTACCATATTTATTAATCCAAAAGTTAAGTTTTTTTCTATGTGTTGTTTGCAGTTTGAATTAAGTTTGCAACAAAAGTATTCTGTTTTTTTGACAAGGTTTTCAAAAGTATGATAGTTAGCATTTGCTTTTTAAACATTCCCTAGTTTCTTCTATTTTATTGTTAAGTTGGTGTATGATGGCATATTTACTTCTTATGAGTTTTTTTAACAATTTGTTTTGAAATATTTTTGTATCATTATGAAAGGAGTTAAATATGAACTTATTCTTTATTTGTATACATTTAGGAATAATATTGAAGTACTGACAATCCTTAAGAAAAAAATGTGTTCAGATTCACGAGTGTATTGTTTTTTAACTTTTTGAAGGTTGTATATAAGTTGTATAATTTATCGGTATTACAAGTCATAGCTAAAAAGGCAATTATAAGTAAAATCTCAAACATACCCAACAATTAAGAAGGGAAATTCAGTTTAAAGGAAATTTAATACTTATTGTAATGTGAGGAGGGAGACCGTGAGACGCACGCTAAAGCAGATATGGCGAACGCACACAGGATCAAGTCTTGTTCTTTCTTCATTAGAACCCCAGCTCCGGGTAAGTTTATTTAGTTAAAATCAAGCACGGAGATACCTTAGTTATATAGTTAAAAACATTAAAAAGCAATTAAAATCTCCGTAAAAGTTTAAAATCACGAACCATTTTAGTGCTTTCGGCAGCTAAACCGCTGCCGTCTTCAGAACTAAGGTATCTCCGTGCTTGATTTTAACTACATAGCTTTATTTATTCTGATATATTTTCATTACAATTATTACTCATACCATACGCTTATGAGAGAATGTGCATTTCTGTTTGTACAGTTTTGTACACTAGCTTTATTTATTTTTATTATGTACTGTGATATATTTTAATTAGACTTATTACTCATATCACCTTTTTTAGGGAACAAGGGAGAGGGAAACAATGGATAATGTACTTTTTTTTATTAAGAAAAAGATTACCTCTTAGTCTAAGACAACAAATATGTCCATATGTTTTGCTTTACTACATCTCTGTTTGTTACGCATAATTTGCTAAGCTAGTAATTATTTAATCAAAAGAATATGCAGTGAAAGTTTTTAGAAACAAATTTATTTATGCATATTTTTTTATTAATTTTGTGGAGGTCAGTGCCAAGTTTCCTTTGTGAGTTAAGCCCTAATTTTATGTTTGTCTATGGTTTGAAGTTTGCATTTCTATTGTGCAAATTTTAATGTTCAGTTAACAAATATTTCAATTTTACCCATTTTGCTCAAAAAAACTCAGGTTCTTTAATAAAACACCAGGTTTTTTACAACCGTGATATTAACAGGAAACTAAAATTTGAGAAAATTTTCATGCTTTAATAATATATTGCAAATTAAAAAGACTCAAAATTACTTACATATTGCATGTGAACTTATTTCTTTCTGCATAATATTCTGATTCTTAACATGATCCTGAGAATCTACAATTATACAAAAAAAATATTTATCAAACACATATAGTAACATGAACACTTAAGTTTTTACCTTCTGTAAATTGATTCGTGACAGATAATAAAATTTAACCTGTTACAAATTGAGTTGCAATGTAACAGGACCCTATTAAAATGTGCAGGAAGCTCAAAAATTATAGCCTAAATTCGAATTCAAAAATTAATCAAATTTTCAGTAAAAAGCTGCTCATAATTTAAAAAGAAACAGACTTCTCTTTAGTACACTAACAATATTACAAAGGTACCTTTAGTAAGGGAATTTTATTAAAGTAAAATCTCGTTACACTTTTGTGAATATTTCCGATTAACGAATATGTTAAAAGAAAATGCTATAGCACAAGTTCAGTTTTAAAAAGAAATTCAATACAACAAAATTATTCCATACACAGTCGTTTAAAAATCAATAAAACTATAAAACTAGAATAGCTATTTTAGCCAGGTCCGTGCCTGGATGTTTTCAGGCTTAATGCTTTTGGTCTCTTCATCTCCACTTTTTCTTCATAATTACTTTTTTCTGGGTATGTCTTTATGATTACTTTTTACTTCTTAACAGGATATCCCCCTGTAGTTACATATTTAGCTTACTTTGTGCTGCATTGAAATCCTGTTATTTTGTTTTTCATCTTGGTAGCAAGTATTTGGTTTGTGGGCCTGACGAGTTTAGCCGATGCTTGCTACCCATTGTTTTACTCCTTCCAATTTCGTTTTTTTCTGATTTACCATTGTTTGGATTTCTAACTGCTGGATGTGTCTGCTCATTCCTGTTTTTACATAAGATTTTAAGTTCATTGTTTTGCTCATCTATCATTCCATGGATATTTAGAATTTTGTATTTGTCAAGTGGATGCTATGTTGATTCGTAAGTTATGCCTTTTACTATATATATATATATATTACCTAGTTATGGTTGGGATTCATCATGTTTCGTGATTCCGAAATTCAAAAAGGTATTAAATTTTAATTAAAATTGAGTCATCTATCCGTCATAAAGTACTTATAAACTGTTCTTCA
This sequence comes from Cheiracanthium punctorium, assembly GCA_038373885.1. NCBI lineage: Eukaryota > Metazoa > Arthropoda > Arachnida > Araneae > Cheiracanthiidae > Cheiracanthium > Cheiracanthium punctorium. Next base: position 8,544 of record JAWZYV010018544.1, read on the forward strand.
CTTTACTTACGTAGTTTAAGACAATTATTGACGCACGCACATAATGTTTTTTATTATTTCACAAGATTGTTTTTGTACTGTTTGCTTTTTTGAACCAACTTCAAATATTAATCAGCCTCTATTATGCATTGGACAATTTAAGAAAGAACAGAAAGTACAATCTGTATGACACATCTACATTAAATAAAGAAACTATATCTTTTTTGAGAATTTTAACAATGTTCATTCATCAGCTAAGTTTTAAGCATGCAATATTGATTGGCAAATTTTTACGACCCTAACTTAAAAAAAAAAAAGTGAGCTTATAGTCAGAATATTGCTCAGGAAGCCCTCACGCCCACTTGCATACAGGCTGTGAGCATGTTGTTAGGCCACTGGTCTTAAATGCAGACACAACAATGGAACTGCAGCTTTTCAAATATAATTAAATGAAACGTGTGACCGCTTAAAAAAACATAACAGAACAATTTTTACAGATAGTACCCAAAAATTAAAGATTAAAATATTTCATTTAATTGAATTTAATTCTCTGAATACTCAATAGCATAGGCGTGAACTGGCATGAAATATTGAGGGGGGGGCAAAATTTTTTGTATTGTCGATCGTTTTGAAATGGGTTATCTATGAATTTTCTTGAATTTTAGGGGAGGGGGTGCAACTGCCCCCTGTTGCCCATAGTATGTTATGCCTATGCTCAATAAACTATATCAAAAAGAATTTTTAAAAATTAACTTATCGATAGTTTTGAAGACAATCCCATCACCTGCAATCTCTTCTGTTTTTACAATAGATAATTCCCATCTATCATGGTTGAGCCAGTGACATTTTATAAGCAAATTAAGTTGAAAAAAGTTGCACCAGTTGTTATAGTCAGATTAGTTACTTGCACTTACTGAATTTGATTCGCGATGGACCACTGAAGAAAATCATGAACATGCGGTAGACATGCATCCTCGTGGTTCTGTAAACCTTGTTTGCAGCTTCTGAGTGGTGCCAATGTACAGAAAATTCTTTTTTCTTCTGATGAAAATCCAAGTTGTGGAGGGAATACCCGGAAAAGCTGCAAGTAGCTCTAAATGTCATATTCGGTGGTGTGACTTCATTTCCGCAAAGGGGGGGGGGGGGTTCCACGTTTTAGTCACAAAATAATTAGCACCACAAAAATCAAACATGAATTCTAGGTCCATTATTTGATCAAGGTAATAATAACCAAGATAATAATAATTCTACGACGAGATAAATAACAGGTTTCTTTGATCTTCAGATAATGGAAACAGCTCCCAAAAATAGTTATGCACTTGAAATGTGTTGGCTGATTTAAATTAAATATCGTTAAATGTAAAACTAGCATCTAACTAACTAAGAAATGTCAAGACTTGAGATGAAATTGTTGATACCTAATGGATTTCAATTAAAATAGTAAATTAAGCCGATCTCTTGATATAATTACGAAATTTTCAAGGGGAAAAATACAAGATTATAATAAATTTTTTACATTACAATACATTAACTTTCTCACTCAAGCAGTACAACAGTTGTACCCCCCCCCCCCAAAAAAAAAAGTGACTGAAGAACAGCACTGGTGGAAGTGCCTTACCCCAAGACTTCTTTCACCCTTGATGGAAGATGGAATTTCTAGAGACGAGAATTTCTTTTCTTATACTGTGGGTCAGGTGTGTTAGTAGATAATTGTCTAGGGAGAAACTGGTAGTTGACAGTTGTCTAACTACTGGTTAACAAGTGATCCTAGTCAGTTGAGCGGGATTCGGCATCTAGATTTGCGTTTTGTTTGAGGACTTGTGTGGCCAGTCATTTTCTCCCACCTATCAGCAGTTGACAATACAAAAGACAAGGTGTGCACTTAAGCTGAAAAGTAGAGAAAGGAAATCGTCAATATTCTGCCGTTTTCTGGGACAAAAATTCTAAAGGGTGAGCCGGGGCGAAAAGGTTAACATATTATAATAAAATTTTTCTGGACTTTATATTAGCAAAAGTATCTATAACATCGGAAAAGTCTATTTTCGATACCAAGTCATTCTCGATTGAAATAATTGCCAATGAGTTGAGTCGATTTTGTGACATGGTTGATCGTAAAGTATGTTTTTATTAATTTCAGTTTTGTGAAGGATCGTTCAGCTGATGCCATTGTAACTGGCACAGTTAATAACACGCGAAAGGCAATAGTCAAATTTGGAAACACTTCTTGCAGTCTATTTTGAGTAATATGTTTCAATGTAAGTATTGTAGAAGTATTTTTCAAGGAAATAGTTCTTGAAAATATTTTCAACTCTGTAAAAAGCTCTATTCCATTAACATCTCCCATAAATCTTGCTAAATTTAGACATGAATTTTTTTAATTTTCATCTTCATCAAGTTCTGCAAAAGTGAATAAAAATTCAAATGTTTCTTTAAACACATTTAATTGACCAAAGCGTTCTTCCGCTGAAACCACTGCATTATCCAAAAGAACATTAAAGAAATTAATTCGAAAATTAGTTTCGGGAGCAGTCACTGGCTCGTCTTCAGCTTCATATGAAAACTACTTTTTAACTTTTCTCCGACGTATTGATGCAATGTCTGGAAATTTTATGGAATTTTCATCAATTTCCAGTTCTACAGCTAACAGTTTGGCATCTTTTTTAGCTTTTTCAAAACCATCTTCCTTAAAAATTTTTAAGAAGGCTATCGTATGTTTAATATGTATCAAAGCAGTATCAATAATCATAGCTTTGTTCTGAAATATTTTGCTGCGATAAGTTGAACTGCGATAATATTTCATACCAAATACAAAGAGATACCAAAAATTTATATTCTTTTAATTCATTTGCTAAGGATAAAGCTTCACTTCGACATTTTGCTTCATTTGACGTTTCAGATATTTGAACTAGTGCGTCATATATGTCACCACTCGTAAAACGGATAGCTCGCACGCTGGCAATTCTGCATTCCCATCGGGTTTCAGATAATGGCTTAACGGTTAAATTTTGGACATGTTTCTTAAAAATACTCCATCTGTTCGTCGATGCAGAAAATAAAATGTAAATACGTTGTAAAATACCAAAAAATGTAATTGCAGCTGTTGATGAGCGTGCCATATCACCCAATACAAGGTTCCAATTGTGGCAACCACAAGGAACAAAAAGAGCTTTTTCATTTAATTCTAAAATACAAGCTTGGACACCTTTGTTTTTTCCACGCATATTGGCTCCATTGTCATAACCCTGGCCACGACAGTCATGTATGGAAAGTTCAAGAGCAGAGAGTTTTTTCAGAAGAGCGTCACAAAGATTAGCACCTGAAGAGTCGCTTATTGAGACAAAATGTACAAATCGCTCATTTACAGAAATATTGCCGTCTTCGTCAATGTCAACATATAGCAAAATCATTGTCATTTGCTCTTGATGGCTTATATCTGGTGAACAATCCAAAATTACAGAATAATATTTCGATTCTTTAATTCTTAAGCAAATTGACTGAACAACCTTTTGGGCTATTAATTCAATAAATTCATTCTGGATTCTATTTCCCAAATATGTATCATGGATTTCTTAGTTTGTTATTCTTCTCAAATGTTCAGACAATACTGGATCAAATTTAGCCATCAGTTCAATGACACCTAAAAAATTTCAGTTATTTTCACTGTACAGTTTTTCGTCCGTACCACGAAAGGGTAAGTTTCTTTGTCCCAAAAATTGCACAATAGACAAAAGTCTTTCCAAAACTGAACGCCAATGCTTTCTCTCAATTTCGATAATTTTATCTTGCTCTGCATCTATTGTACACTTTTTGAGAAGTCAATTTTCTTGTTCAACCCATGAGTTATGGCACCTTTTATGACCAGCAGATGACTCGTGAGCAGATAATTTACTTAAAAATTTTTGCCAGTTTCTACAACCTTCAGCATTATTAAAGCATGTTTTATTGACAGTGTTGAATAATTTGCAGCAAAAACAGAAAACTGAATTGGTGGTCTTCGAATATACTAGCCAGCGGCATTCAATAATTTCACCATTCAACATTTTTCTCTGATAATAACTTGTTGAAAAATGCCTTTTGTGCTTATCTAAGGGGAAATTGAAATCCAGTACTCGATGTGGACCTTTTTCGACAATCATTTTTTTCACTTGCTGGCTTAACACTGGTGGCCACTTTGCAATGTCGGTGTAATCTGAAATCTCTTCATAAAATTAATCTTGTACTGAGTTAGAATCACATTGATCTACTATATCAGGTTTTGAAGCCACATCCACCAAATTACTAGAAGAAAGTTCCACAGTATTCCTCATCGACTCACTTTGAGGAAAAGATGCAAATGATACATCCAAAGCTGCATTTGAAGGGCTTTGAAATAGCTATTGGCAGTCTTGGCTTTACTTGTCTTTAGTTTCTTTCGGCAATTTTAAATAACATTTGCTTGAAAAACTTGGCATTGGTGACCTTGAAAGAAGTGCAGTCCTTATAAATCCGTCTCTAAAATTAGAACTTATGACTTTTTGTGATGCTTCGGTTACTAGCCAGGCACATTGCTCAATGGCTTGAGTGTGACATGGGAATTTATCAAAGTTCCACTCAGCCACTGTTCCACTCAATTGGATTTTAGACCAAATTTCTTCATCGGTGAATCTTCGCAGCAAAGGTGGTGATAAAAGTGCACTGATGTTCCAGTCAGTAATTTCGGTGTAGTCTGTTGCTTGGAAATTTATTTTGGATGTTTGAAAATGCCTGACTGATTTTTTTTTTTTTAGAAGCTAGGTTTCTGGCTTTATCATTCTTCTGAAACCTAACTGTCTTACATGATCTTTGTTATCGACTATCATACACAAAAGCAAGTTTTCGGGGAGAAATCTTGACAATTTTATCACTTCAAACAAAAGTTCTGGTCTACTTGTGAAGCATTTAGATTTCTTTATGTGAAACCACACAGGCATATATGACTTAAGTACATCAGTTGGGTTTTCAACACTTAAATACAAACGGAGAACTCTGTTTGCTGTCGTTAGCCATCTTGCGTGATTAAGTGGACCAGGTTCACAGACAGCTACATCTTCAGGACAACTGCCTGATTTTATAGCAAAGCTTATTTTGAGCAGATATTTTTTATCTTTGCTTAAAAGTTTGGGATCAATTTCTGAAATTTCACAATCAATACTCTCGAAATTCACCACTGGAAGTTTTTTGCAACTTTTGAGCTGCTTGCCAATCGGACCACTAAAAGATTTTGGCCCAGCTGTTTCACCATCTAAATGCTTAAATAATTGCCGGAATGATAATTCATTAAAAAATGAACACACACTCCATTGTAGCAGTCTGTTAACACTTTTTTCTATTTGGCAAATAATACCAGTTTTCCACCCAGTATTAATAATAGTACCATCGCGACCTATTACTTCCAGTTCATAAAGTGAGAATCCAGCTTCATACAAAAAAGAAAGAATCTATTGGTAATGTTTTCAGCAGATCCAGAAGAGGGCAAAACACGGCCAATAAACACAGAACCTGGTTACTGTAAAATCGTGTAGTGTTCCTCTTGGAGTTTTTTCCATCACTCAGTGTGGAAGTGAATTTTCAAGAACTCTATGGAAGTGTATGGAAGAAAAAAAAGGGGTTCTGGGTACAAGGTTGTTCCTCAACTGGGTTATTTTTATTGCATGCAACTAGGGCTAGACTACATCATTTTTAGATTTTTTTGTTTTAAGCAACATCCTTTTACCTGAAAACATCATTTACTATCTATACACGTGGTCTAGCACAGTATGTCCTTTTTGAACCTTGTGCCATTAAACACAACCAACCAATCTGAGCTTTTTGTTTAAGACAAAATTAAACATTTCATCAGAACAATTTATGAATTCTTCGGAAAAGACAAATCCATATTCAGCCAGTGTTCATTTTTCCTGAGAAATGGTTCTAAGGTTTTATTCGGCGAAGATCACTTCGTTGATAAATAATTGCATCATTTTCTCAATTTATTCCTTAATTTAGCCTTTGTCGAATTTGTAATCTGAAAACCAAGAGTGTCAGTCCATTTTTCCAGAGCCAGGTCGTAATTGGTAACAGGAATACAATTTTTCTTTAAAAAAAAAAAAGAAATAGATTGCGGTTGGTTTTAAAACGCATGCTTCACCAGCAAAGGACACAATGAAACTGATTCTCCGAGGGATTTAATTGAAAGGGTTTACAACAGAGTCGCCAACCTCTACGGAATATAATTCACCACTTTTTCAAAACAGCAAAATTTTCAAACATTTTTTTCAAAATTGCCTGCAGATCCCATGACAGACTATCTTTTGAATGTTGCAATTTCGCTATATTCTAATACAAATTTTACTGTATAGGAAAAGTGGTGAATTATATTCCGTGGAGGTTGGAGACTCTGGTTTACAATAAAAAGTAAACAAACTGAATAATGTAAAAATGTTTACTTGGCTTTAATTGTCAATAATTTTTGAATAGGCAGGTTTAGGCAAGAACTGAAAGCGCATTATAAATGCTGAAATTCTCTACAATATATGGGATTTAATAGTTTTGTTAGTGATTTTTGCGATTCAAAAATTCATTCAAAATATCTTGAAAATTAGCTCCAAAATTTTCTTATTTTCTAAGATACATTTTTGGGTGTTTTTGTTATTTATTAGCGGCGCATAAAGAACGTTAGCACAAATCCAAGGTATTATCTTCGGGTAATAATGTTAAAAATTACTTATTTTAGTGGAAATATGTTCTTAGTTTGTCAATACAACAGTAAAAATGCAATATTAAATGGTTTGATTTTCTGCCTAATGTTCAAAATTACTTTAGGGTCGCCCCAGTGTATGGCTGCGATTGGAGCGTCTCAATGCGCCGATTTCAGCCTTCTCCAGAATAATCCAACAGATGACGTGCGACATGCCCAGGAAATCACCGTATGCATACCTGCAGCTGGAGACTTGGTGAGATTAATCCAAATTTTCTAATCTACCTCTCTGTAATGTCTTGACCGTAGGACCAAGCGTGCCGGCTAGAACTGTTTTTTATACATGGCCCATCTTTACTTTTGCTGCTCCAGTTTTCTGGCATGAAATCCTTTTTTGTTTGGTTGGTGTTTAATGGCGCAAGGTCCAGAAAGGACATACTGCGCCAGACTAGGTGTATAGATTGTAAAAATAAAGTTTTCAGAAATCCTTTTTTTTTTGTATTAACTAAGTTTCCACTAAATTTGACTTTAAAATTTTCTTTCTTTGTAATTGGGGTATTGTATGGTATAAATGCAAATAATGTAACTTTTGCTGGTGAAAAGCAACGTTGTAAAATTTTGTGTTATTCATTCCTTTAAGAGAAATCTAGTTTGTGTATCGATAATTTTTTTTTTCTTACTTAGTTCCTTTTTTCTGACTTCTTCCTTCTAGGTATTCCTTCTGAGTCTGTGATCCTCCTTGACTGCCTGTATTACCTTGAAATCTTTGGTATTCACTGTTTCCAGTACCGTTCTGTCTACCAGGAGACCCTATGATGCAGGTTACACGTGCTTTAATTCATGCGCCGTATAAGAAGTGACAAGTATTAGATGATGTAGTATATAGATTGTGTGCGTTGTGTAAGTAGCAATAACTCAGATTCTCCACCAAGAAGATTTAGCTTGATTTTATCTGAAGACAGGCAACATCATACAAATTTATTGGATGGCTAGGGGACGGGGATGGATTGCCGATTTTATGCGACCTACCAGATGCTAAAACACGAGCTTAAGTGATGTCATCACGGAGTGAAAAAATTAGACTTAACCTACTAACTTGGCAGTGCAGCGCTTACAGTAAATATGCCAATATACAAAAATAGGTGAACACATCCAGAGCGGATAAGAATAAATCAATGTATTAATTTTATGATTGAAAACAGTTAGGTGCAGAAATTGAAAAGGGTTACCAAAATGTGTCAATGAAGAAAATCTCCAACATGACATCATGGGAGACTGCTGAACAAAGCAAAAATTAACAGCCTCGCCCAAAAAGAGCAGCTGCAAAAGAAATTAGTTTTAATGTACAGAATAAGAATTAGCAAATATGCGTCATAAACCACAAAGAGCCGAAATGCTATGAGCGGATGTGGGGGTTGTATATAACTTGCACCGCATTAAATACAGGACAGGGGTTATATACTAGTGACAAAAGGCAATATGTGATGTTGGCATCACATATTGCTGCAAACATTGTTACTGTTGTGAGTTTGAGTACTCCTTCTCAGTCTCTGTGATCCGCCTTGACTTCCTGCAGTACTTGGACTTCCTTGGGATCCACTGCTTCCGATACCGCTCTGGCTGCCAGAAGACCCTCCGTTTCCTGCACCTCCTGGAGCTGGTACATTGTTACTGTTCTGGGTGTGAGAATTTCTTCTCAGTCTCTGTGATCCGCCTTGACTGCCTGCACTACCTGGGCTTCCTTGAGAGACACTGCTTCTGGTACCACTCCAGTATCCACTGAGCATCTTTGGGGATATAATGACATACCCTTTTTTTTACTGCTTAAAATTAATATTCTTTTCTTTTACTGCTTTAAAAACAACTTATGGATTGAGAGGTTAACCAAACATTTTAATTTCTTTTACAACTATGCTGAAGCATGTTTTTTTTTTTTTTTTTTTTTTTTTTTTTTTTTTTTTTTTTTTTTACCATTTGTTCACATAATCATCTTTGGGTACCCAGATGATTCAATAACTGCTATTTCTTTTAAATGTTCAATTATGCAGCAAGCAATTGTTGTACTATGTCTAAGAGTTTTCTACATTGACTACTTCAGCTATAGTTTAATTGTAATTTGTTATTTTTTTATTGCGTAACTTGCCCAAATCATTGATGAGGAACATTACTTAATAAGCTTTCCATGGTGATCAAATTTTCTTGTGTATTGTGTTTATTTGTAAGTCACACACACTGACAAGGCAAGGTGAACCTTTTGTCAGAAATAAATTTAATTTTTTTTTTTTTCTTTATTACCTGCCAAAGCAGTACTATAATTATAGACATTGTTTCCTTATATTCTTATCTAACCTTTTTTGTATTTGCTGAATGGCAACAGTTAATAAACAAGTAATTCCTGTGAACGTGCATTTCTGTGAGTTGCTTTATGTTTTTCTGATTTATCAAAATATATCTGCCTTGAAGTAATTTCTAACACGTTATCAGCACGTATATTAGGGTGGCGTGACAAACAATTTTTTTTAAAATTGGAAACGTCACCATGTGCAATAGTTGCGATTTTGATAATAAAATTAAACCCTGAAATTTGGATGAAATTGTTTAATATCTTAGGCCTCCTCAAGGTCCACGGATTTTGTAAATTATAGGAAAAAATGCTTTAAAATCAACTGTTCTTTTCATTAAAAAAAATAATAAATATATTAAATGTGTCACCAGGTTATTTATTTCCACTTTTAAGTATATAAACATTTGTAAAGCGCTAGCCAATGTAAAATTAATTCTTAGGCCTCTCCAAATTCCTTGAAGTTGAGTTTTTCACTGAAAATGGTACACATGTAAATAGAGAAGATACTAGTCTTACATTCTTGTGTAAGGAGTAGGTTATTTCACTCAGAAATCACACTTTTTTTGAAAACATGGTATTAGCTTCCTATTGAATGTTTTTGCACGGAAGAATCCATCTCTTGCATGGCCCCTCGCAATCCCGAGGCCCCAGTGATCTCTCTTTTCTTTCTTCTACCCTCCCCTCTTCTTAGCTTTATCCTTCACTTTCTCCCTCGTTGGCCCCTCAGGGGGAAAACCTTCTTTAGGCTTTCACGGGTGTCGCAATCCCGGGGCCCCAGCGATCCTTCGCTTCTCTTTCCTCTACCCTCCCCTCTTCTTAGCTTTATCCTTCACTTTCCCCCTCGGCGTAGTTTCCTCCTTGGAGGTGAGGGCCCCCCTTTAGAAGCTGCGGTCGCTCTGTGCCGTCAGCTTCTATTGGCGGTTAAACTGCCCACGTGTTTGCTGTGCGTGGAGACCCGTGTCCCCGGAAATGGGGATCCTGGTAATTGAGGGGTACTTTCTCCAACACATTGCTTTGGCCTCGGCTTCGGGTAAACGGAGGGGTACACAGCGTTCCCCTGTGTATCAATCGGCTGGTGGTACTGGTTCAGCCAACTGCTAGGGTTCAAGCAAACGGACATCTACTGGGCACATCGTTAAGGGTGGATGCTGCTTAAGGGATGTACTGTGCGCGTATAGACCCGACTAGCACTGGTGCATGTACATGCATCCCCTTGTTGGGCTCCGTGGTGGGCGGTGCGGTCGGGTCCGAATTTCCAATCCCCAATATGGATTCGACACTTTCCTTATCTAATGTCAACGTTCCGAACTCTCTCACTGAGGGAGCTATTACTGCAAAATTTTTTCTCGTAAAATGTCAGGACGGAAACTTTAACCAAACATCCCCGTTTCTAATCCATAAAACCATACTTGCTAATGTTGGAGAAGTTGCTAAAATAAAAAAATACGCTCTGGCGACATCTTAATAGAAGTAACTAATAACAAACAGGCAAACAGTATTATGCAATTAAAAACTATCGGCCTTAAACCTGTCACTGTATCACCTCATAGGACACTCAATTCATCAAGAGGCGTCATATCCGAACCTGACCTATTACACTGCTCCGAGGCTGAAATCCTTGAAAATCTCAAATCCCAAAATGTTTGTGCAGTTTGCAGAATCTCTATCCGACGCAATAACCAAACACTGGACACCAAACATATAATTCTAACTTTCCAATCACCTAAACTTCCTTCCCATATCAAAGCAGGATACCTCTCATGTGTCGTTTGACCCTACATACCCAATCCTACTCGATGCTTTCAATGTCAAAAGTTCGGCCATACCGAACCTTCCTGTCGTGGTTCCCCAACCTGTGCTCGTTGTGGGACCTCCGGCCACGACAGTGAAACCTGCTCTAATCCACCCAAATGTGTGAACTGCAAACAAGATCATCCTTCATACTCCCGCTCATGCCCGAAATAGTCGTTTGAAAAAGAAATCCAGTCCTTACGTGCCACCCAAGGACTGTCATATCCAGAAGCCCGTAAAGTAATGAACTCCCGTACACCCAAACCCGGTCAGTCTTATGCTGCAGTAGTCAAATCTGTTAAATCAATTGCCATACAAACTGAGCCACCAAAATCTGTGCCCGTCTCTATACCTACTTCCACTACTAAAACTAAACACTCAACCTCTACCCAAAATAATTCCTCCATAGCTCAACAAAAAAGCACATCAAAGAAGAAGTCTGAAAGCAACAACTCCACTCAAAATAGACCTCTAATCAAAAAAACTGCAGCCTATAAGGCAAAATACAGTAAGTCCAGACTTAAAAAGATCCTTCCACAAAAGCTCATTGATGACTCAATACTGCACTTAGATCCTACCGACTCTGACATTTCCGACAATATCATGGATGATGATGACATCCCTAGTACCCCACTTACACCTACGGGGACTAAAAGCAAGCTCTCAATCATCCCTAACATCACTTGATCATGGCTCTGCTGCTTTCTTGGAACTGCCACGGTTTTCACAATAAAATTGATGACCTCAAAACCCTAATTTATGACTATAACCCTGCATGTCTTGCCCTTCAGGAAACTTATCTGAAAACCAATAAACAAACACAAATTCTTAATTATACCATCCTTAGAAAAGACTATGAGCTCGGGGAAAGGGCCTCCGGTGTCGTTGCCCTTTTAATAAATAATCAATATCCGTATTATATTCTCAATACAAATTTACAGGCTGTTGCCGCTCGGATCCATCTCAAACATCTTACTACTATCTGCAGTATTTATCTTCCCCCGAATGAAACCATCTGCCAAACCTCTCTCAATAGTCTTATCCAACAACTTCATCCTCCTTTTATCCTCCTGGGGGACATGAACGGTCATAGCCCCGTATGGGGCAGCACAGACATAAACAATAGAGGCCAACTTATTGAACAGCTGCTAACAGAGTTTTCTCTTTGCATTATGAATAACGGGGATAATACCTACTTCCACTACCCTACTAAATCCTTCCATGCCATAGACCTAGCTATTTGTTCTCCATCTATCCTCCCACTATATAACTTTTCAGTCTCCAGTGACTTACATAACAGTGATCACTTTCCGATTTTTCTTTCACCACTTTACTACAATCCGAAAGGCACCTTTACCACCCCTAGGTACATTTATGGTAAGGCAGATTGGCCTACCTTTACAGCAATATCCAAAATCACCGCCAACATTCTCGAAGGCACTATTCAAGAGGTCGTGGACAAAGTCACTTCGGTCATTATTAAAGCATCTGATGCCAATATTCCAAAATCGGGCATGACACCTCAGCGCAATAAAAAACCGTGGTGGAACGAGACCTGCACTTTAGCAAAAAAACAGCAGCAGAAAGCCTGGAGTGTTTTTCGGCGGTACCCTACCACCGAAAACCTCGTTCTTTTTAAAAAAGCTAAAGCTTATGCCAGGAGAATAAGGAGGCAATCTCAAAAACAATCTTGGGTGAAATACATCTCAAGCATAACACCCACCACTACTAGTAAGGAGCTATGGCTGAAAACAAAAAGAGCCATGGGAATCTATAATAACCTTTCAATAATCTGTCTGTCCATTAATAATAATATAATATCTGATACAAAAGAAATAGCAAATAACATCGGTCAAACTCTTGCTTCTATATCCTGCAGTACTTCCTTCTCAAACCCTTTTTTCTCCTACAAACAACAATGTGAACGAAAAAAAATAAAATTTAAAACCTCCTCCCACTTTCCATACAACAGTGATTTTACTATCAACGAACTCACCAAATACCTACGGCAATCCTCCAATACTTCTCCTGGTCCTGATGGCATTACTTACGAAATGCTGAAACACTTATCCTATGACTCTTTACTAAACCTCTTAAAACTGTACAATAGAATCTGGAACGAACAAACCTTCCCCTCTGCCTGGAGCAATGCAATAGTTATTCCCTTCCCGAAACCTGGAAAAGATACATCCAACCCTAGCAACTACCGGCCCATAGCCCTTACTAGTTATCTTGGTAAATTAATGGAGAAAATGGTTAATGCCCGCCTTGTCTACATTTTAGAAAACGGGGACCATATACATCCCTTTCAGAGTGGCTTCCGCAAAGGCAGGTCAACTATAGACAACATTTTAAATTTAGAGACACAGATTCGGAATGCTTTCCTCAGAAAGAATCACTTAGTGTCAGTGTTCTTTGATATTGAAAAAGCATACGACCGAACGTGGAGATACGGCATCCTTCAGGACCTCTATAATATAGGCTTTAGGGGCAATCTTCCAATTTTTATAAAAAATTTCCTATCCCTCAGAAACTTCCGTGTAAGGGTCAACGGCACTCTGTCTGACAATTTCGCTCAAGAAGAGGGTGTTCCCAAGGGCTCTGTCCTTAGTGTCACCCTCTTCTCTATTAAAATCAATAATATTCTTAATCAACTGCCTCCGCCTGTCAACGGTAGCCTATATGTAGACGATCTCCAAATATCCTGCCAGGGTAAAGACATGCGCCTCATCGAACGGCAGCTTCAAAGTACCATCAATCGCATTCTGAAATGGTGTGACATCAACGGTTTTACCATATCTGCCGAAAAAACAGTGTGCACACACTTCTGCCGAAAGCGTGGGATCCACCCGGATCCAGAACTTTACCTGGGCCATACTAATATTGTTCAGAAGGATTTTGTAAAATTTTTAGGAGTAACATTTGACAAAAAACTTACATTTGCCAAACATATTTCTGACATTCTCAGCGCATGTGAGAAAAAACTTAACATTTTAAAGGTCTTAACCAACACCTCTTGGGGGGCAGACCGTGATGCTCTCCTGCGGATCTACCGTGCTGTTATCCGTTCAAAATTGGACTATGCATGCTGTGCGTACGGCTCAACATGCAAATCTGCATTAAAAAAACTTGACACTGTGCATCATACTGCACTACACATTTGTTCCGGTGCTTTTAGAACTTCACCTGTACATAGTCTTTATGTCACCTGTCATGAGCCACCTCTCACCCTCATATGTCATCAGCTATCATTAAATACTTATTTCCGCATTCTTTCTCATCCCTCACATCCATTAAAGAACTCTTTTATAGATACTCATCTGGACCGCCTTTATGCGAATCGTCCCATCTGCACTCCTCCCTTTGGGCTAAGGGTTCGTAGGGGTCTTGTCGGTACCCAATTGGAGGATGTAAATGTCTCTACATGCTCTTTTCATGATATCCCACCCTGGTATACATTGCAGATATCCTACCTACAACCTTTCGAAAGCTTTGCAAAACAGGATACTGATCCTAAAATCTACCAACAGTTGTTCTCTGACCACAACAACAAATATGAAAAATATGAACAACTATACACTGATGGCTCCAAAAGTGAAAATCACATCGGCTTTGCCTTCGTGGCTAATAATCATACCTGTAGCTATTCTCTACCCCAATTTTGCTCCATCTTCACTGCCGAATTACTTGCCATATATGAAAGCCTTCTGTACATCCCGAGAACAAACACAAAGAATTTTATCATCTACTCTGACTCACTTAGTATTCTGGAAAATCTGAAATCTGGCTCCCTAACACATAACTATATGCACAAAGTTTCACACAAGTTTGCCCAACTTATAAACCGAGGGTACAGTATTCTCCTCTGTTGGGTACCCAGTCACATCGGGATCCCGGGAAATGAGAAAGCGGACACACTGGCAAAGCATGCGACCCTCCCGTACACCGGCAATCCATCCTACAGCGACATAAAGTCCAGTATCTCCTGCATTGTAAAAGGCAAATGGGTCGATAAATGGGACAATGAAACGGGGAACCATCTTCGTTCTATTCGCCCAACTCTCGCACACTGGTCATCTCATCCCTATCGCAGGCTAGATGTCATCTTAACTCGTCTCCGCATTGGTCATACGCGGCTTACTCATAAGCACCTACTCCTGGGCGACCCTGCTCCGGAGTGCCCTCGCTGTCAAACTCAACTCACCATTAGTCATCTTTTAACCTCGTGCACTGCTTTTAAAAGTTTTTACCAAATATTTTTTAACTGTTCCCATCCTAAACTTGACGATATTTTGGGTGAAACCCCACATCAGAATCTATTTGCTTTTCTTAGACGTATCAATAGTTTTTATTCAGTGTAAAGTGTCCATTTCTGTCTGACTGGTATCTGGATGGGAGCCCCCATCCAGATGCCTTTGTTTCACTTCTTCTCCATTTTAAACACCTTTTGAATTTTACTTCCCACCATTTTAGTCTTTACGTTTTAGCTTTACCAGGTGTTTTTGATACCTTTTATTTGAATACATAATGATTTGATTTTAACTGCTTGTCTGGCGCAGCATGTCCTTTTTGGACCTTGTGCCAATAAACATCAACAAACAAACAAAACAAATTCTCCCGCGTTGGAATTTCCTCTTTGCAGGTGAGGGCCCCCTTTAGAAGCTGCGGTCGCTCTGTGCTGCCAGCTTCTATTGGAGGAAAACTACCCACGTGTTGGCCATGTGTGGAGACCCGTGTCCCCGGAAATGGGATCCTGGTAATTGAGGGGAAATTTCTGCAACACATTGCTTTGGCCTCTACTTCGGGTAAACGGGAGGGACACAGCGTTCCCCTGTGTATCAATCGGCTGGTGGTACTGATTTCGATCAACTGCTAGGGATCAAGCAATCGGACATCTACTGGGCACGTCGTTAAAGGTGGACACTGCCTAAGGGATGTACTGTGAGCGTATAGACCCGACTAGCACTGGTGTGGGTGGTGCAGTTAGGTCCAAATCTCAATCTCCCCCCAACGTGGATTTGAAAAATTCTTCGTCAATCGTCAACGTTCCACTGTCAACTGCCAATGAAAACACTGATAAACAATTTGTAAACATGAATGCCCGATTCTTCATCATCCACTCTGATGAAGGTAACTTTAATGAAACATCGCCATTTTTAATATACAAATGTATCTCCGACAATGTAGGAGAAGTCAAAAAAGTTAAAAAATTAAGATCTGGAGACCTTTTAGTAGAAGTATCAAACAGTAGACAAGCTTCCAAAATAATGAAGATAAAAAAACCTTGGCCTAAAAACTGTTGCAGTGACACCTCATACCACCCTAAACATCTCCCGAGGAGTTGTATCAGAACCCGACCCCCCTCAGGGGGAAAACCTTCTTTAGGTTTTCACGGGTGTCGCAATCCCGGGCCCCAGCGATCTCTCGCTCCTCTGTTTTTTTACCCTCCTCTCT
Source organism: Cheiracanthium punctorium (assembly GCA_038373885.1). Taxonomy (NCBI): domain Eukaryota; kingdom Metazoa; phylum Arthropoda; class Arachnida; order Araneae; family Cheiracanthiidae; genus Cheiracanthium; species Cheiracanthium punctorium. Next base: position 24,806 of record JAWZYV010018544.1, read on the forward strand.
TCTTCTGCTGTTTCCTTTCCCTTCTCCCTCGGTCTGGTTTCTTCTCTTGAAGTGAGGGCCCCCCTTCAGAAGCTGTGGTCGCTCTGTACAGTCAGCTTCTGTTGGCGGGTAAACTGCCCACGTGTTTGCCGTGCGTGGAGACCCGTGTCCCCGGAAATGAGGATCCTGGTAATTGAGGGGTTTTCTCCAACACATTGCTTTGGCCTCGGCTTCGGGTAAACGGGAGGTGCACAGCGTTCCCCTGTGTATCAACCAGCTGGTGGTACTGATTTCGGTCAACTTCTAGGGATCAAGCAAACGGACATCTACTGGGCACGTCGTTAAGGGTGGACTCTGCCTAAGGGATGTACTGTGCGCGTATAGACCCGACTAGCACTGGTGCACGAATGTGTATCCCCTTGTTGGGCTCCGTGGTGGGTGGTGCGGTCGGGTCCGAAATTTCCAATCCCCAATATGGATTCGACGTTATCTTCGTCTCACGTCAACGTTCCGAAGTCTCCTACTCAAGGAGATGGTCATGCCAAATTCTTTATTGTGAAGCGCCAGGAAGGAAACTTTAGCCAAACCTCCCCTTTCTTAATACATAAGTGCATAACTAGTAATGTTGGAGAAGTCGCTAAAATAAAAAAAATACGATCAGGAGACATCTTAGTGGAAGTAACCAATAGTACACAGGCAATCAACATTATGCAATTACAAACTATCGGTGCAAATCCTGTCACTGTATCACCCCATAGCACACTTAATTCATCAAGAGGCGTTATATCTGAACCTGACCTATTACACTGCTCTGAGGCCGAAATCCTCGAAAATCTTAAATCTCAAAATGTTTGTGCAGTTTGCAGAATCTCTATCCGACGCAATAACCAAACACTAAACACAAAGCATATAATTTTGACTTTTCAATCACCTATACTTCCTTCCCATATCAAAGCAGGATACCTCTCATGTGCTGTTAGACCATATATACCTAATCCTACTCGATGCTTTCAATGTCAAAAGTTCGGCCATACCAAACCTTCCTGTCGTGGTTCCCCAACCTGTGCCCGTTGTGGTATCTCTGGCCACGACAGTGACACCTGCTCTAATTCGCCTAAATGCGTGAACTGCAAACAGGATCATCCTTCCTATTCCCGCTCATGCCCGAAATGGTCGTTTGAAAAAGAAATCCAGTCCTTGCGTGCCACCCAAGGACTGTCATATCCAGAAGCCCGTAAAGTAATGAACTCCCGTACACCCAAACCCGGTCAGTCTTATGCTGCAGTAGTCAAATCTGTTAAATCAATTGCCATACAAACCGAGCCACCAAAATCTGTGCCCGTCTCTATACCTACTTCCACTACTAAAACTAAACACTCAACCTCTACCCAAAATAATTCTACCATAGCTGTACAAAAAAGCACATCAAAGAAGAAATCTGAAAGCAACAACTCCACTCAAAATAGACCTCTAATAAAAAAAACTGCAGCCTATAAGGCAAAATACAGTAAGTCCAGACTTAAAAAGATCCTTCCACAAAAGCCCATTGATGACTCAATACTGCATTTAGATCCTACCGACTCTGACATTTCCGACAATATCATGGATGATGATGACATCCCTAGCACCCCACTTACACCTAAGGGGACTAAAAGCAAGCTCTCAATCATCCCTAACATCACTTGATAATGGCTCTGCTGCTTTCTTGGAACTGCCACGGTTTTCAGAATAAAAGTGACGACCTTAAAACACTCATCTACGACCACAATCCTGCCTGCTTCGCACTACAAGAAACTTATCTCAAATCCGATAAATATCCCACTATCCACAATTATACAATACTTCGGAAAGACTACGAACTCGGAGATAGGGCCTCTGGTGGTTGGCCCTGTTAATCAACAATAACTATCCTCACATAATAGTCAATCTGCATACCAACCTACAAGCAGTCGCCGCTCGTGTCAAAAACCTCACTCTCCGCTAGCGGAAGAGAAGGAAGTATTTTGTCTGCGCTCCGAGGACCTGGCAAAGGCCCGCTGTAGCCGATCCATTAATTCGCCCCCACCGCTGCGCGCGGGAAGCAGTAAGATGGACGATAACGAGGAAATGATCACCGACTCGATAAACCTAGATGTTCTCAATACGGAGAAACCCTTGCGGGTCACGCAAAAAGACCTCCAAAACTTATACGTTGACGGAGAATCAATCTTCGACATCATCATAGGCCTGAAAACGAAGGTGGACAATCTTCACGACGAAGTGAAAGAGCTCCAACGACAGAATGATGACCTCCAATACAAGCTGGTTGACCTGGACCATTTAAGAACCGAAAACGCTGAGATGAAATTCATGCTCGACGGAACAAACAAGGCGATGAAGGAACGTGAAATCGACTTGGATCATAAAGAGGAACCACGAGAGAGAAGAGTAACGGATAATACCTATGAAGGTAATTTCCCTCCTCTGCCTACTAACAAAAACAAAAAGTCTAAGCGCCCACTAATGGACGCTCACCACACTACAAACACCAGTAAAAGGATACACACCACCATCACAAACAACACACACTTAGAAGTCAGGACAGACGGCCAAAATGGCCCACAGGAAAATATAATGGAAACCGAACAGGAGTTAGTGAAAATCCCCCCCCGTAAAGCCAATCAACATCCGTGCTAACGGAAGGGATGCAAACAGGCACGTCAAGGAAATAAAATCAGCGATCGGAGACCAATGCAGTTTCACCGCGAAAGCCGCAGGTGAATTCACCAAAATTTTCCCTGATACCCCCGAACACTATAAAATTATTGCCGAAGCTGTTGATAAACTCAACATCCCGCACTTCGTTGTTGACGAACTGGGTCAAGCCCCCCTAAAAGCAGTGATAAGAGGCCTGCCCACCAACTTCGACCCAGAAGACATAAAAATTGAACTTACCGAAGCTGGCTACGAAATCACTAAAGTTGCTCAAATGAAGAAACTTAAAACAGGAGACCCCATGCCCCTTTTCCAAATCCACCTACCAAACAATGTAAAAAGCAACAAAATTTTTGAGGAAAAAACACTGGGCTTCTACGCCATTCAAATTGAAAGTTACCGCCGCCCCAGCCGCACCCTCCAATGTCACCGGTGCCAATATTACCACCACTCCCAAAATACCTGTAAGATCCCCCCCCCCGCTGCGTTAAATGCGCCGGTGACCATTTAACTAAGAAATGCACTATAGTGACAAGCGAAAAAGATTCTGACAAAATTAAATGTGCAAATTGCAACAAAAATCACACTGCCTCATACAGGGGTTGTACTAAATTTCCCGAAAACCGACAGCCAAGAACCCCCCAC
>JAWZYV010018545.1:0-28272 GCA_038373885.1 Cheiracanthium punctorium
ACAAAATAGGGTCTAAAGCAGTGGTTCTAGTTAGTGTTATTGACAGTGGCGTAGCCAGGATTTTATTTCGTGGTGGGCTGGGTATCAAATTTAAAGATAAAGTTCAATTGTAAGCTAAGTAAAGGGTCCCATTGTTTTGGGGGGGGGGCAGCAGCCCCTCAGTAGGACGGGGCAAAAATCGATAAATATCGACATATCGGTTTTATTTCAACATCAAATATCCGATATTCCCATTTTCATTTCAGAGAAATCTCGAATTCGATAAAGGTCAAAAATACAGGCCGGCCAGGGGCGTAGCCAGAAATTTTTCATGGGGGGGGGGGTTATGACTACTGCAATTCATATATATGTATACGTGTGTGTGATAATGTAGTGAAGAATATACATTTTGTATGGCAAAAAATTCCTCATGGGGGGTTATGACCCCCTAACACCCCCCCTTGGCTACGCCTCTGAGGCCGGCGATAAGAAAATCCTGAGATCAATGCCAGCTTGTGATGCTTTTGCTACTGCTTTCTCTCCGTTGATGACGATGCCGGATAGCGGAAAAAACAGCTCCATGGTTTATTAGTCTAATTACCATAATTAATTAACGTATATCTCGGAAACTATCCATCGGAGCGCGTTTTTATTGATTCTCGACCCCCCTAGACGTAAACCCCCATCGATACATAAAATTTCGAATACTTTGACACCAAACTTAACCTTTAAATCTTACAGGCCCAGGGGGTCATACGAAGCTCCCCTATATTTTCAATTTGGGCATTTTAAACACTAGCTTCCTCCGGCGGCATCTCCAAAGTCTGGAAACCATCCCAGAGCCAATTTCTACATGTTTGCAGTCCTTGTAAGCCTCGATCATGGTTAATTAGTCTAATTACCATAATTAATTAACGTATATCTCGGAAACTATCCATCGGAGCGCGTTTTTATTGATTCTCGACCCCCCCCTAAATGTCTACCCCCATCGATACATAAAATTTCGAATACTTTGGCACCAAACATAACCTTTTAATCTTACAGGACAGGGGGTCATACGAAGCTCCCCTGTATTTTCATTTCGGGCAGTTTAAACACTAGTTTTACTCGAGCAAGGAGAGAGAGATGCTAGCTGCCCGAGAACTCAGCGGAGAAGAAACTCGATGAATGGGTGAAGGGTGTTTAAATAGTACGACTTTCGGCGCAAAGAGAGGGAAAATTTCTTTAGTTGTTTTATTGATTCAAGATTCGAATCACTGATTCGAATCATCGAAGTAGTGAGTGAGTTGAGATTCGAATCAGTAAAATGAGTCGAAACCGCCCATCTCTAGTAGATAATTAAAGAGATAATACAAATTAACGGCGATGACCAAAATTTTACACTTAAAATACACAAAAAGGGTAATTAGAATAGTGGTTGCAAAGTTCCTAGTCAATATTTAGGAGTATACGACCGCTTTGGGTCTTTTACAGTTAACTTCTCGGAAATCATAATCTGACAGCTCAGCCAGTAGTTCATTCGGAACGTTACTGCGAACGTTAATTTAAATTTCTTTGTTCTCACCCTGCTTTTTTTTTTCACTATTCATGAATATGATGGATGCAAACTTTCAGTTCAGTCGAATAATATTTAGCGCTCGCGCAACACAATCGAATTCTGGAAAAAACACTCAAAATACTGGTGTTAAACGATAAAGTAAATAAAAAACTTTGTAAAAAACACACATAAGAAGTTATAGGTAAGAAGATACGTACGTTTCGGACAAAAATTGTTTTGGCCTTCCTCAGTCCAAGCCCTTCGTCACAAGGAGCACAGGGAACTGAAAAGAGATAAACAAGCAAGCATCATTCATGCTTGATACCTGAGACGGAAAACTAATGCAAAACAGTCCTGGAAAAAAGCACAGGAGGATCACCTACCAGTAATAGTTTCAGAACACTGATGATCAGCTGCTAGGTGTTTCCTAAATTGCATTCAAGGACAGGAATTGCTACATAGCAAATGCCGTTGCCGACCTGTTAGATAAAGGGTTTGCTTACTGAGCTCGTACGGCGTATGTACGATATGACATCCAGTAATACTGGTATATAGCGATATGACATCCAATATTGGTAATAAAAATTTTAGATGTTTGACATTGAACACAAAATCTAGAAAGACAAATTTTGTATTTTGAGTGCCGGCAACTCATTCTAGAAATTGTTCTTTCTTCCGTAATCACGCAATGCATGGGACCATCTATGTCCAGTGGACGTACTGTACTTCCTTCTAATCGACAATTTTGAAACTGGAGTGAGAAACGCTGAGATGCTGGCGGTCATCCAGGGCGATATGAAATCAGGAATGGAAATTTCTCCAAAGCGAACTTCTAATGCTCCATGAAAGATAAAATAACAGGGAGATACTGGAACTTACCATTTTTTCTGGAATACTTATATACCCGCGATGTACGCTTTCGTGTTCCAGGAATTATTCATCATGCCATATGGATGTCAAAGTTTCTTTATAGCTTCCAGTTGTGGATGTATCGTAACTAGTTCAAACTAGCAGAAAGAGAAGGCAAAACTATTCGTGACGTCTGTCTCTGCATTGTAAAGGAATATCTTACAGCTTGGTTTACAGCAGCACTCCTGTGCGATCACCGAGAAAGGATTTCACGCTTCTTTCATGTCTTGTGGCATACAAAATGGAAAACCCTGAAATATTAGCTGTGGCTGTCGGCAAACTGTCACGACATCCTTGGTATCTCAGCGAGCATCTCGTAGCACTAGCTTTTCTTTGATTTGCATGTTTCCGTGGAGGAAAAGCGAAAGATACGGCAAAAACCGTCCATGAACGATATGGTGAGGGTGAACCACTGAAGCTCGCAAGGCTGCAAAAGCAAGAGATGGACGAATTGATGACTAAGACATCATCCAATTTTGTGACAAAAAAACACAGACAATTTTTTAGCTTATTATCCATCGACAAGGAGTTCCTGTAAATTGATCCTCAGCATTGGCAACCTCAAGATAGCTACCACCGAAGCTTCGAAATAGCAAAGAAACTGTGGGTTGGGTACGACAATGTGAAGCGTGGCGTGACCCTTATAGAAGCATTTGTTAAGACTGTCAGAGAAAGAAGAACAGAAACAGTTCTCTTCTTCAAATTATTCAAGAACACCGAAAAAAGTACCCTTAAGAATTAATTTCAGAACTAATTAATGAGTTATTACATACAGGGTGATTATAATCAAAGTTTTCAAAACGTTATAAAAAAGTGAACCACTTTTCAGAAATATGTCAAATTAGAACAGAATATTTTTGAAATTGAAAAGTGAAAGAAGAGAAAAGTTCCAAATTTTAGCAACAGATGGCGCTGTTAAAATTCGGGAATTTTCTTTTTTTTTTTTTTTGGGGGGGGGGTCCTTATGCCATACGCTTTCCCCTTTCTACAACAACATTATAATATTCTCTTCGAATTTGACGTCATCCTGATCACTGGTTCTTTTCGCATAGCTTTTTGAGACTTAAATTTCAATTATAATCACCCAGCATTTTGAGCATTTGATTTGTTTTGCATACTTCTCTGTATTTGGTTTTCTTATTATTTTTCTGTATATGATTTGTTTTTCATGTTTTTCTAAGGTTTGATTTTTTTTTATATTTTTTGTTATCGAATATTTTCTTTTTTCATAGATATCAAAAAGATAAAAAGTAACTTTGTTATTAATTACGCATCCTTGTGAATTTTCGTCAATATTACGAAATTTGAATACGGCTGCGCGACCTCTAAATATAAATATATTTTACCAACATTTTAGAATAATTATCATTGCATCTATAGTGGCAGGAAATGAGAGGGTCAGATAAACAAAAATACAAAGTTTATTTTTTCCCCCATACAACACTGAAGCACCCTAATACACAGCCAGAACATGAGAAAACTTTCTAAAGAAGCAAAAGTAGGAAAGCTGTATCCAGGTATTGCCAATAAGTGTATGCTTGTACCAATAAAAATACTGTGGCTGAACAGATATACAGGCTACAGTGCTGACATTTTGGCCAAACCCCCTTGTTTCCGAACACTCATATGAAAAGGGTTACGTGGAACTTCCGACGGTGGGTGTTCCGATGCGTGTGATTTCCGACGTCCATCGCGATAGGGGGCCTTCTTGAAAATATGCTACCGCTGGCGATTTGCGAGACCCAAAAAAACATCAGTGGGTCTGCCCATTGCTGTAGGGGGCACCCCTCGAAAATATGCTACCGCTAGACGTTTGTGAGATCCGAAAAAGCAACAGTGAGTCCGGCCAAACCCCTTTGCACCCGAACAGTCATGTGAAAAGGGGCGTGACTATCTTAATCCGAGTTAGCCATAGTAAGATGGTCACCCCCTCGGCCACATGACTCTTTGAGGGCAAAAGGGTGTGAGCAAAATGTCAGCACTGTAGCCTGTATATCTCGCCAGTCACGAAAAGTACTCTTCGAAATAATTAAAAAATATCTTATGCACTTAAATCTGAGGGGCACAATGAAAACTATTATTAGAACCGCAACGAACACTATTATTCAATACTAACCAAGGAGAAATTTGCCTCGACAATCAATTTCTCGAACAAACGATCAAATGAACACCAGAAAAAAAGGAAAGAATTAAATGCCGAACTCCATGCATTCCATATCTTTCAATTCCGCGAAAAAATCAATATGACATCCAATAATACTAATACTAAAAATTTTAGATGTTTGACATGGACGCAGATGCTAGAAAGACAGATTTTATACTTTGAGTGCTGGCAACTCATTCTAGAAATTGTGCTTTCTGCCGTAATCACGCTATTCATTGAACTATCCACGTCCAGTGGACGCACGGACGCCGGCAGCATAAGGCAAGGGGGTGTAATGCCCCCCCCCTGGATTTTTGTATGCAGTGTTTTCCCTTGCTTTCTTTTTCTTTCCAACATGGTAACCATACGTTAAAGTAGTCTTTGCAACCCCCCCCCTGGGAAATATTCTGCCGGCGCCCATGAGTGGACGTACTGTACTGCTTTTTAAACGACAACTTTTGAGTCTGGTGTGTGTAACCAACACCTCCGACATATAGAAAGCCTAACAACTGGAACTTTGACGTCATCACTAGACCTTCAAGTTGTGACGTCATAACAGTTTTATTTTCACAAAGTAAAACTATTTAAAATTTCTGGTGAATGCTACAAATATTGGAAAATATCTTAAATAAAAAAACTGAAATTGAAATACCTTTCTCATACAAAATTATTCATTCCGATCTATTTCCTTATCATATTATCTAATTAGTCATGGATAAAAACTGCAATTTGTCAATCATCAAAAGTTCATATCAAGATATTTTTTACTTCAAAATATTAAAATATTGTTTATCATGAGAAAATTCACCAGAAACTTTTTATAGTTTTATTTTGTAAGAATAAAACTTTTAAATGCAAACCTAATGATGACGTCAAGCTTGGTGACGTAGGTGTTGTTAGGCTTTCTTTATCTAGGAGATGTTGGTGAAACGCTGAGATGGTGGCAGCAGTTCAGAGAGATATGAAATCAAGAATGGAATTTCATATCAAGAATGGAATGGTGGCAACCCTTTCCCCTTCTTTTACACAACTTTCTTTTAAGAAAAAAAAAAAGTAGTTCTCTCTAAAGGTTCTACTTTAAAATGTAAAAGATAGCAATTTATTGTTTAGGCACAATTGCTTCGTCATTAAAAACTTGTCAAAAATTCATTTGTAGGATTTAATAACAAAAAACGAAAAAACATCATTCCTTGCCTAACCCCGTGATATCAATAAACATTAATTGAAATTTTAACAACCAGGAATTAGAATTAGTAACATTTATTTAGAAAAAATAATTTTTCTGATGTCAATATGTACATGATGGATTCAGGCTCGTATAAATTCAACCTGACTGCGAAGTCGGGTTAACAACATAAAGCTCAGCCGTCTTTCCTTTTGTTTGATAGTTTACCTCTGGGAGAAGCTTGATGTCCCACTAAGCTAATCAAAAAAATAAATTGGTATGGCGCTAAAGTGGAAGTTCGTACGGAAATGCTAAGATTCTGGTTACTAACGACCTTGAAAAATGATGATGGGCAGTTTATTATTGATTAAATTTATGCATAAAATCCACAGTACAACGTCGCTATTTTTTAAACGTCGTGGCTAGGCGCCGTGGAAGGATTATTTTCACAGCAATGTGCAAATCGACAAAAAATACGTCACTGGTCACGTGGTGCCTCCGTGAATGGTGTATTTTCATGGCAACAACAAGGTAGCCGGTGTGTTACGATAAGCTCCGCGAATGCGCGAGGACTTAAATTTTTCACAGATCAAGTGCTTTCGCCGTGAAAGATGTATTTACACGGAGTTAAATAAACTATTCATTTCGGTTTCAAACATGTTGTTCGTTTTTAACTAACCACAGATTCCATTTACTGTATTTTTAATATTTCATTGACAAATTATATCCTCACTTATCCTCAAGAGGAAATTTGCAAAAATGAATTCTAATATTTTGCTTATACCTTGCTTTAAAATATTTAAAATAATGAATTTACATTTTAAAATTATGAAAACTAAAAAATACCCATTTAACATTTTAAATATCTTTGACATTTTTAGAATACACAGTAGTCTTTGAAAAATATCCCCACCCCACAAAAAAAAAAAAGAGCAATTTTAGCTGTGCATTTTTTAAAAGTCAGTTAGCATAATGATTTTTAAATTCCTAATTCATATATATGCCACAATAAATATTTCAGATTATTTAATGATTCTTTGTACCATCCATTCATAGTTGATATGTTCGGCAAATTATTGTTCAATTAATAAATTTAAAACCAATTAATGTACACACCTTCAAAAAATATTCGAGCATAAGTCAAATTTTTTATGTCAGTTTCATATTTAAATATATATACAGGGTGAATCTAAACACTTGGACAAAACTTTAAGAGGTGGTAGGGCACATAATAAGGAATCAGAATCACATAGAAATATGGGGTCGTCAACATCGTCTTCATGTAGCTATTGATAATCACTTTGAAAAAAGTATTAAAACAACAGAGCACTTTCCGACCATTGTTCGTCAGAAACTAATGTATTTTTCTCCGAAAACAGAAGACTAAAACTCATAGTTTAAAAATTCTATTTTATTTCATGGATGAAATGTTTGGAGACGAGATTGTGATTCTGATTCCTTATTATGTGCTCTATCACCCCTTAAAGTTTTGCCCAAGATTTTAGATTCACCCTGTATATATATATATAGATAGATAGATAGATAGATAGATAGATAGAGAGGAATAGTATGCACTTTAAATTTCATAACATTTTAAAGTAAAAATACGTACATATTTTAAAATTTTTAATCCAGTTTATAACTAGCCTATTTATTACTTAAAATTCAATAATCAGTCTGATATAGTATAATCGAGGGCCGTCTGCCTAAAAGGAGGGGATGCGTCGAGCGGAGGACTTAAAGGCGTTCGACAGTGTATTTGTGCTACATTTGGAGAAAATCGCCCAAAACTCCAGACCGCTAGATCGACAGCCGTACGGAAGGTCCGAAGCCGGGACCTTACACTTCAGCTGTCTGCCACTGTTGGAGTGAGAAGAGGGTTCTGTTGTGTCGAGTTAAAGTAATGCTATACCAAGGCTATCTGTCTAGGGGGGTGGGTATCTTGGGAGGGGAACTTTTCCTGTACTAAAGCATATGCGCGTAATATCTGGAGAAAACCGTGCAAAATTCCAGACCGCTAGATTGACAGCCTTGCGGTAGGCCAGAACACTGGACCTTCACACTTCAGTCATCTACCATGATTTAAACCCACAAACTGCAATCAAAACGGGTTAAAATTCCAAAGAACTAAAAACTTTTTAAACTGCGTAGTTCAGAAGGAAAAAGATTCGCGATCTAAAACTGTTTAATTCCGCAACTACTACACAGTCCCTAGCAAATCCTTTGTAATCTTATAAACGGTCCCCGTGTTCAATCAAACTGGCTCCATAGAAGTCAAAAGAGTCCTTGTAAAATCGCTGCACAGATTTGGGATTAACCATTTAATGCGAAGTGCACTGGTCATGGGACACGATATCAAAAGTTAATAAAACGGCACTCATAGCCTCGAGAGCAATCTCTTTCGTGGCTGCAACTGTTAAAGGAATCTGTAATTCAAGTTGCTAAAATAAAATTATGTGAACAGCTGAGCTATCTTTCTGTGAAAGACGCCGTACGGCCTGAGAGAGAGCCGGGGCTGCTTCCAGCGCCCTGCGGACTTCCGCAACCGTCATGGGACCGCGAGACCCCGATAGTGTCGGCCGCAGTTCCCGCAAAACTCTGATGCCATCGGCCGGCCTCAGCAAGGCACGACACTGGCCAGAGACACCTCCCCGTAGCCCAGTTATCTCTCTCTCTCTCTCTCACACACACACACACACATATAAACAGCCCAGTGGTTAAGGTGTTGGACTCGTAACCGGACGGTTGCGGGTTCCATACCGGCGTGCCACTAAAGACCACCGTGTACATTCGGTGTACGTGCACGTTAAATCAGTGGTTCCGAAAGTCCTCTCGGAGGTCGCTAGCAGTTTCCGAGGGGTGCCAATATTCAGAAGCCCCCCACCTTCTGATGAGGTTCCAAATTGTGGCGGGAAATTCCAGGAAGGACATATATGTAGCTCTAAGCGACACTTTCAGTGACGCGAGTTGTCCTCTCCTGGCAAACAAACAAACAAACTATAGCATTTATTTATAATTATAAAGTAAATAACAAGCGAAAAAATCAATTGTTCAAATTACACAGCATTTAAAATGTTTTTGAATTATTCAACTTGTTGCTCTTTACTGTTTCTCAATACAGATTTTAATCAAAATAATATGAATATCTTTACAGCAGAAAATTACTTTTTATTAAACATAGGATGTTCAAAATATATGCAGTATTTGAAAATTTATTTATAATAAAAAACTAATAATAAAAGAAAAACTAAATAAACGGTTCAAGAGTATTATTGCATTTTAAAAGTATTTAAAAGGAAAATATGCGCTGAACAAATATTTCTGTCCCCATTTCAAAAATAAAACAAAATAAAATACGAAAGCCAATTTAATTTTAAAAACTGCAGTTACATTTTTTTCAATACACACACACACACACACACACACACATATATATATATAATAGCTTAACTTACGTAATAAGGAATCCCAAGTAAAATGTTAATTGATAGCACATAATAACAAATGTAATACGTAACCATGAAATTATAATTTAAATTCCAGGCTATAAATATTTTAAATCACAGCCATCAAAGCCGAAAAGAAGTGGGAAAACAAACCAGGTGAGATCACGTAGGCTTAAGCCGAACTTTATAAACCCATGCAATAAAGTGGAGCTGGAGTGGAAAATTGAAATGGAGTACTCCATTATCAAGTTATATATATATATATAATTCACAAATCAAATTGCTAAAAATTAAAATCTACATGGATATCTAATTGAATAAAAAAATACGAAAACCAATTTATTTTTGAAAACTGTATTTTTTCATATATATATATATATAAAACATATAAATTAAACATCCTCTCAAAATTCAAAATTTCTATATATTGTATAGAACATGTGATCCGAGGTTATATAAGTTGAAACACAGCTCGGAGCATAGATTCTTCGTGACTTCACTTGCCATGTAAAACTATGTGAAACCAAATAAAATTATGTCTTCGTAATCCCGCAAGATCTCCTTTTGCTTGGCCCGACTACGAGTACTAGCAGCGGGCGGCCGGGGCGATGCCAGAGTCCCGAGCCGCTTATCCTCTCCTGAACCTGACGACGATGTTATGACCCTACGCCCCTACAACCATTACGGCCCCGTTATACTTCACATATATATATATATATATATAGATAGGTAGATAAATATCTAATTGTTTAAAGTACACAAGTAATAAGAGCACTAAGCCTTACACACTAATATACAAGCATTTTTTCATCTTTTCCCTACTTATGCATCAGTTAACCTGTCTTTTCCTTTTCCACCCGAGACGAATTTCTGACAGAAAAACTGTCTTATTTACATCGAACACATCCGCCGAGAAAATGCATCGTTCATGGCGAAACCACGTGATCCGTGAAGTATTTGTTGTCACAGCGCCCATTGCCGTGAAAATAATCCTTCCACGGCGCCGTGAACGTACCCACTACGTTTTTTAATCATAAAAATTGTCGACAAATTTATTCCAGTTTTTAAATATAATTTTCTTTGTTGTCCCAAAAATATTAAGCAATAACAAACTTGATAAGATGGAGATGAGGAACCTGAATCGACGAACCCCTAACTTTGAAAATGAATAACTCAAAAACCGTGATAGAAGCATGAAAGAAGCTGTATTTTAATTAATAAGCCACTGATACACGAGCCACAAATTTTTAGTTACAAATTACACCGATAAATGGTGCTATAAGCGACAATACGAATGTCAGAAGGAGAACTCCCAGGTCGATCATATAACGGTTTTTGAGTGGCGACAAATGTCTCAAAAGCCCAATATACCGTCAGTCGTTATCGTTTCTCGAAAGAATAAAGGGCTAATGATTGCTCTGCAAGAGATTGCAGCCCAGACGCTACGCTTTGGGCGATAAATTTTTTGTGACAAATGAGAATTTTCTTAGATCCGTATTGCCTCTTATAGCGCCATGTATTGGTGCGATTTGTAACTAAAATTTTCTGGCTTTTGCATCAAGTACTCAACGATTTTTAAAATTAACATACTACTTGCGCCATGTACCATACCTGCCAACCGTTCCGTTTTATCGGATCATTTTTGACCAGTTGACTGACTGACTGAATAGGGGGGTTTTTAATGGAGCACCTAGAGCATAGCTTTTATCTCCAGTGTGTAATTTAAAGTGTGTCATATTATATCGTGTATTTAGAAGGCCCTAAGGTTTGGGCGTTAATTCAGTCTAGTCAGTAAATAGACAGACGGTCGATCATCGAAGAAAAGACTGGCGTTGACAGGTGGTGACGTAGCTTGAGAAGAGGGGGTGTGTCAGATGTGGTGGCCGACCCGTCCTCCCCCCGCAAAATGCGGACTTCTCAGGGCGGGTTGCTCGGCCGTCTGACGTAAGTTAGGGGGGCTCAAGGAGGCGCAGGGCCGCCCTAGGGCGTCTGCGGTGCGCTGGGTCACTTTCATCATAATCAGGGATCTCAGCAATGATTTCGTTTGGTAGATAGTTGAAGCTTGCGTAAAAGTTTGAGACGAGATGGCTGAGGGTTAAAAGTGTCATCAAAAAATGAAAATGCAACTTTCTCCAAGTTAAGATACCTAAGATGACTTATCATTTTATAGATTGCTTTGTTTGCAGCCTTTTTATCAAATTTTCTGTATTGAACAAGTGATTTTAATAATTTTAAGTCTTGATTGTGGTTAAAGTCTGAGTGGGAGTGTTGAACCATGCCTTTGCATAAATATTTATTATAAATAAACAAATGACTGTTTAATACTTCCTCCTTTTCCTAAAACTGTTAATGAGATCTGATGTCTGAAAAGAAGTATTTTGAGACAATAAATTGCCTGGCATCCACCTGGCATGATGAACAGCACCAGGTACTCTGAAAGAAATGTCTATTTGGGGGAGGCCCCTATAAAAATAAACAGTGTGGGATTAATTCTTTATGGTTACCCCTGAGCTGTTGATTTCTTAAATTTTTTGCGAGAAAATTTGAAAATTCTGCCAAATTTTGTATTTTTTATGTATTTGTTTCGTCTTTAATTGCAGTTTTGTACTTCGTCTTGTCCAACTTAGGCCACGCAATCTGAATTTTCAAAAAATATCTGGATGAGGAGTTTTGCTCACTTTGCAATCAAAACAAATTTTAGGATGATTTCTAAAATATGGTGGTGACAAGGTAAATATAGAAGATTTCGATCTAGTAATTTCTGCAGGCTGCAGTAAAAAAATGCACGTTCCCCTAAGGCAACCAGTGGTATCAAAACACATTGCCTGGATTTTACCAACTACCTCCCATTCTTCAACTGCTGAAAATACTGCTTTTGCGTGAGTTATTCTCATACTATTTTTAAGCTGAGGAACTCCTATTAACTGTTCTTCATCACTAAAGCTAATGTGTGAAAATCGCTGTTCTCTCTACATTTTCTTTATTCAAAATATGAGAAAGCATTTTTTCATCGGAGTGAACAACAACATCCTCTAATTCAGAATTTTAAAATTTACTTTTTATGAAATCAATTCTTTGTTTTTGAAATTCTTGTCTTCGGAGTCTTACAGCACGTCAAGGGTCCTGCACAAGAAATATATTATGTATTAGTGTTGAACCACTTCTACATTATACCTGTATGTAAATCATAACGATAATATGAGAGCTAGGGGAGGCACAGCCCCTCTCTATCCATACGTATGGGCACCCAAGTCCATTCTAAAAGTAAATAAGAATAACAGATTAAAAAAAATAAACTTGTAATAAAGAGAATTTGAGAGGTTTGTCTTAGGTGTGCTTCCACTGAAATACAAATCAAGATCTTTCTTCTGAAGCACAGAACTGCATACAAAGTAAATAAAAATATTTAATGAATTGTACTTTAACTTATGAAAATGCTTGGGTTTTTTATGCAAATAATACATAAAAACGTCAAAATTAATTAAAATTCTTAATTTGTCTTTTTTTCACTAATTTTACAAAAATGCAGATTTTGGTGGTACGATTCACAAACTAACCTAAAAAACACTGAATGTCGTTAAATATTATTTTTGTTGAGAGTAAGAGATCAAAGCAACAAAATTTTTTATGAAGTAAAACAAGAACCAGGTTTGTAGAGTAAACAGTTTATATTAAATGAAGAAAAAACTAGATATTTTCGGCAAAAATCGTAATTTTTCAAGATTTCAACCTCGATGCGACACTGTAAATAGACCCTATACTTCGTCAGAGACCCGACACGAGTGAAATAATTTCTGATTGGCTGAAGCGGAGAGTCAGCTGCCGCAGGCCATGGATGAAAATCTTCCGTAGAGTTAGCATTGTGAAACGGAGTGACTTCGGAAAAACTGCTGTCTCTAAGCATTAAATAATCAGTCTTATGTTTTTCTTTTCGATTTTCCTAATCTGAAATACTTACTTAATGCATAAAAATCACTTTTTAACTAGAAATCCGAAATTAACTACTATTTTGAAGCGATTATTTACGTAGTTTCGCTTTCGAGCTGTCTTCGGAAGCTTGAATTTTAAGTCTTATCTTACACTTTCCTTGTTTGAACTTTACAATAATATTGTTTTAATATTTATTTATGTTATATGTGTGCATATCATGCTTTAAATTAATTAAAAAATAATTCAAAAGCTTTGTATTTTGTACTTTTTTCCATGATTGCGCTGGGCTGCATTTGGCAAAAAGAATACAGACGCCAAACTGCTGTTGGCTACCTTTTACTCCGCGCGTTTCATCCGAGTTTTTCGCTTTGAGTCAAAATGTTTCAGTTTCAGTTATAAATATTTAGATAAAGCAATATTTTTCTGAAATCGTAGCTCACTAGATATCAGTCTCTGAAAAATATTTACTGGCATGAGTTGTTTTAAGCACTCTATGCAGAAGTTATTAAGCTGTTCAAAAATGTACGTGTTATTGAGGTGTAATTGAATATTTACTATTTACTTTTCAATTTTTGCTTTTTGTACTGGTAATGGTCCTTTGGTGGTGTGTGACTGATTTTTACTGTTTTTTTTTTTTTTTTTTTTTTGGGGGGGGGGGAGGCACAGGAAAGATTTGGGGGTACTTTTCTTCTATCGATGGTTCCTTTTGAATTTCAAAGCAAATATTGAAAATAAAAAGATCTTGACGCAAAATTGGGAGCACGTGCCCCTTTCTGCATATTCTAACGGCATATTGTGCTTTAACCCATATTATCGCAACAAATCTACTAATAATACTAATACCTATTACTTTTATCTTCGTTTCTTCCCCGTAAATGCACAATTTAAATACTTAAATCCTGCATGTTTCGGCAGAAGAAAATAGTTTACTTTAATCTCGTTTCTTTGCGAATTTACTTTGATATGGCGTAAATTTTATGGCATGCCGTGTTTACTCGCGTAATAGTCGCACTTTTTCTTGGAGAAATCAAACTATTATGCGTGGAAATACACTACACAATATTCTACATTCTAATCTTAAAACATTACTGGTATTATAATAAAATTACTAAGTTACCAAATACTTCCAGATTATCTGCCGTATGTTAAATAGTCCTTTCGTCAGTTACACACAAAAAAGAGGCATTTTTCTTTTTATAGTAATATTTTTACGGACATAAATGAAGATCAAATACGTGGCTGCGACTTTTATGTAGGGAAAATATTTTGACGATTTTTTTCTGCTTCAAAACAGGGGTGCGAGTATAATGCGAGGGCGACTACTACGTGAGTAAACACGGTAGTTTTAATCTCACGCTATTTTTAATTTAAGAAGTCACGTTCCTGGCTGCCGTAAAAGGAAAACCCAGTTAATTCACCCAGTTAGATTTAAGTAACATTAAAACTTACCAAATATTAAATTTAAAAATAAATCTTCTGTTAATTCTTAATATTTCACCTATCATTTAAACTATCCATCAGTATTATCAGTTTTTGAAATCAATGTAAATTGTAATCAGAAATGACCCATGCTCCCAATTGGAAACAGAATGAAAATTGTATTAAAATTTCCCCCATTTAAATAACTAATGTGCTTTAACTAACGCATTAGAAAACAAAATATGAAAAAGAACTGATATAAAATATGCCTGGATCTCAATGTGATCTGTAAAAGGTTAACAACATTCAGAAGGAAAGAAAAGTAGAATTGTTCAGCACAAATATATGTATTTGTATACATTTAAAACTGACAAATGAAGTTATTTATGTGAACTTAATCATAAAATACTTCTACAACAACATTATAGGAAGCATGCTTAAAGAAAAGAAAACCAGTTTTCCATTATTTAAAAATCAACCAATACCAATATTCATATAAAGTAAGGGTTTTATGAATGATGTACTACAAATATGAATTAATAAACAAAAACAAACAAACAGACAAAATATAAGGGGAATAACAATACATCGTTATGTGACAGCACTTTAATTTGCTGCACTGTAGTTATTTCTCCGTACTCATTGCATCCATAATTGTACGATATTATGCGTGCTCAGCGAAAAATAAAACTCGCCTGCTTCGCGAGTAACGGCCAACTGAGGGAAAACGGGTTGCCGTAGTTTGGATGATTTTTCTGTGGTGGATGATTTTCTGAGCATGCACACTAAGACCGTGTCGTATCTCTACGAAGTTCAGTATCTCTAACTGTAACTTGTGACCACCCTACTGCATATGTTTAATTATCGCCACCTTGGCGGGATTTAGGACGTTAAAGTAGAAATCAACCCGAGAAAGTCAAACACAGCACACTCATGGATTATGATGCAAATTCCAAATAGAACTTAAAACGGTGAAGTACAGTTGGAATATGCTTGCCCGAAATTCTAAAACAGTTTTAGCAGGCGATTTTAAGATAGATTTCATTGGAGGGATTCCAAAGATGGGTTTTATGGAACAAGGGAGAAAAATACGGCAACTCATGAATAATATACACTTTCCAACTTAATGGAATAACGGAAGAAAATAAGGAAAACGCATGGATTATGATACGTTTTTAATATAGGTCACTTTAGTGCGTACTAAAAATCTGAACGTGTGATTCAGATGAATTAGGAGTATGGTTTCAAACTTTATAAGCTTTTAAAACCTGATCAGTGCTGTTTTAAAAAAGAAATGATGTGAAAGGTTTTATACTAGATTAGACATTGTTATATGTATATATATATATATATATATAATACAGTTTTGAAACGGACGAACCGGGAACGAACGCACCATGGATATAGCCATGGGCCCCGGGGATTCGGCGAAATCCTCCCGAAATCCGAACATTTTTTACCTTGATTTCAATACTCACACCTTTAGGTTGAACATGACATGTCATGACAAAATTTTATTACATGGAACACCTAGGCTATTTAAGGCTACATTTCCAGTTTCTTAGTTACAATCCTTTTTTTGTTCAAACATTAAATAAACTGGGCCTCCATGTGAGGCGTGGTCACGTCAAGAAAAACATGCTTTCCCCCTTTTTTTACAATGGAAATAATCTATCAGGAATGTGCACATAAATAAATGAGATAACCATATAAACTATTGGTGATGGCAGATTTTAGAACCTTCAGACCGACTGACTGAAAGGTATGTTTAGCGGAGTACCTGACAGAAAAAATATCTAACCTCCAATTTGGCATAAGTATCATTGTACAATACATAAATGAGAAATAAGAAAAAGCAAGTGAAGAATCACTTAGTAAAAATTTAGAACCTAACTTACTCATACTAAAAAAGAAAATTTTTCAGTCGAGCCAAAGACGTGTAAAAAAATGTGTTAGGAAGAAGGACCTGATCTTGATGGCCTACCCAGCTTCCCCTCGTCACACAAGCGACGAACTCCGTCTGGGTTGCTAGACTGAGATTAGGCCTAATGCGCAAGAAGAGACAGAGCGGCCTTAGGCCGTTTTCTGTGTCTAATGTCGAGAAAGTCATAATCAGGGAGCTCGGCTATAATCTCATTTGGGAGAGAGCCGAGCTTATTGTGAAAACGTTTGGTTAGCTTGTGCAGCTGTTTTGTCATAGTGTTAATTCGTAGGTTCTTCCTTATAATGTTGTTCAAAATAAAGGCAGGGCCATGTCTTATAATTCTGAGAAATTTTGATTGGTCTGGTTATTTTTTTCTTCGCTGCGTATGCCAACATCACCTAGATATAAAATGCCTGAGAACAGAAACTTTCACGTCATCACTAGGTCCTCTAAAATGACGTCATCATACAATTATTTTCACTAAGTAAAAGCATTCGAAGTTTGTGGTGAATTTACTGCCGCATAAAACATTTTAATGATTTAAGATACAAAATTTAGTTTTACGATAAATAGGAAATTTTAAGTATCACTAATTATGTAATATGATACAGAAATAGATCATAATAAATTCTTTTTTATCAGAAAGGTATTTTATTTTTTATCTTCAATTGAAAATAGTGTCCAAAATTTGCATCATCCACCAGAAATTTTAAATAGTTTTACTTTATCAAAGTAAAACTGTGATGATATCATCTCAGAAGACCTATTGATAATGTAAAAGTTTTTGTTCTCGGGCCTTCTCTATCTAGGAGGTGTTGCGTATGCACAGCCGGGAGCAGCATATAATGCAGTTGTCCGTACTAGGGCCTTGTACATCAAAATATTTTGTGTCTTTTATGTCTAGGGTTACTAGTTATCTTTTGTGTCTTTTACTAGTACTAGTTAAAGTACTAGTTATCTTTTGTGTCTTTTAGTCTAAATCTTTTGTGTCTAGCGCCTTGTACATCAAAATCTTTTGTTTTTTAGTGTAAATGAGGCTGCTGACCCCATTGAAGGCGGCTTGCATTTTTCCTCTGGTGAGTGTGATATGCCGCTTCCATTTTAGATTTCTATCAAGCGTGACTCCTAAGTAGGTGGCGGAGTCCGCCCAATAGATGGCCTTGTTGTCTACAATTAGTCTAGATGGAGAGGTTTTCTTACCCATTAAAATGGCGGTGCATTTGTGGGGCGTTTAATTTAATCTTCCTGTTTCTCATCCAGAGTTCGATTGCGCCGAGATGAGCTTGCATGGCTGCTCTCGTGAATCTACTATTAGGATGTCTAGCTATGATAGCAGTATCGTCTGCGTACAGAGCGATACTAGTACGGTCATGACGTGGGATGTCGTTGACAAAAAGATTGTATAGAGTGGGACCCAGGATGGAACCTTGTGGGACCCCACTTTGTATTTTGTGCCTCGTCGAGTGTACGCTACCCAGGCGAACAGTATAGGAGCGGTCTTGTAAATAACTTCTTAGAAGGTGGGTAAGACAATCAGAGATTTTAAGATTGATAAGTTCAAATAGGAGTCATTCGTGCCATACCTTGTCAAAAGCTTTGCTAACATGAAGAAGCACTATAGCAGTGTGGTCTTTATTCTATATCCCTTCGGATAGTTGTTCAACGCGGTACAGCTGATGCGTAGTGCTATGCTGCTGCCGGAAGCCAAACTGTTCGGGCATGATGACGTTGTTATCTGTGAGTGTGAAATTAGGATGTTTAGGATGATCTTTCAGCAACTTTGCCCAGGCTGTTGATCCCCCCCCCCTTTGTGGCCGGCCCTGGCTGGGCCTCATGTGAAAGCTATAGCTAAGTCCGCGAGTATAGTTAGAATATCCCTGACGAAGATTGTTAAATAGTTTTGGTAAACGATTTTAATATAGATTTCAATTCTGAAGAAGTATTTTGTGAAACAAGAAAGACAAACACGGCACACTCATGGATTACGGGCATATTCCAAACAGCATTTATAGAAGTGAAGTTTAGTTAAAATATATATTTGGCGAAGATTGTAATATAGTTTTAATAGGCAATTTTAATATCGATTTCGATTCCAAAGGAATATTTTATGGAACAAGGAAGAAAAATATGACTCACTCATGAATATTGATATACTTTCCAACTTAATAGAATAAGGAAGGGAAATAGGGACTACGCATGGAGACATTATGATACGCTTTTAATATATAGCACATTAGAGCGCTTTCAAAATATGAAAGTGTTTCAGATTTTTTATATTTATTTATTTATCTATTTATCTGCATAGTAATCTTGTAAAATAAAAGTATTTCTAAATCAGCATAGACATGCGCATGCATAATGGTTGGATATTTCAGCTTTAAAGTGAGTGCATCAACAATGTAAATTCGTTCTGGGCAATAACTTAAATATAAGATAAACTTTAATATCTCTGACGAAAACTTTGAGCAAACAAGTATTATGTCCTTTATATTTGAACAAATGTTTGTTGTCTTTTTTATTACTCTACGAGAATTAAATACTTTTTTAAAAGATGATTTAATAATATTTTCCCCTGAGTATGTACAGTATATAACATTTTTTATTTTGTTTTTAGCTATATGCATAAAAACAAATATGTCTAACTGTATCGTCATGTAATGATGTAGCAGTTCCTATTTATAACATCGTAATCATAAATTCAGAAGACTTTCAAAATAATTTTAGATGTGTGCGTCAATGCACTACTCCCAAACGATCATTTAAATAGACCAAACGTGCTGAATAAAGAAACATTTTATAACAGTGTTGCTATTCAGAATCGATCTACACAAAAATGGAGAAAAGACAGTTCGAACAGATTGATCAAGCCCATGCGTACAGCACGTTCAGGCCGGCTCCTCCCCAAGAGTTAGTCAAAATCATAATCGATTATTTGTCCAAAGAGGTAAGAGGGAACTTTAGTGACTAGCTTTTAGAAAAAATCCGCTACCTGAAGCCTTTCAAACCCGTTCAAATAATTTTTCTTTTCATCTGTTATCAATAGAGAACATAAAGATGATTTATTATTATAGTTGCCAACATTTACTTAAAATAGCAAACCAGTTCTTGCAAACAGTAATTTTTGTTACTATTCCAGGATTAATTTGTTAAGTGATTTGATTTTACTATTCGAGGATTATTTTATTACCGTTCCAGGATATTAATTACTATTCCAGGTTTTTTTAATTAATTTTTGTGAGAAGTGGACAGTTCAATTCGATACATTCTGATTCTGGTGGCAATGAAACAGAAGTTAATTTTCTAATTAAGAAATGTCATTAAAAATCCTGGTTGTCAAATGTTTAAAGGAAATTGTTTTTTCTTTATGCTCACAGATTAATGCATTCATCTTGTTTCGTAGTATAACTATTTTTTTGGTCCTGAGTTGTGGTGCTCAGATTCTGAAAAAGTTAACTAACTGCTGTGACACACTGTGAAAGAATTTTTTTTAAGTATCTTTATTAATATATCAACGAATATTTCTCGTTATTACTTTTAATAATAATAATTATTATTATTATTATTTAATTTCCAGACAAACAAGATTGTTCTTGAAGTTTGTTTTTAAGAAATGCTGCGTCAAATGTTAGAGTTGTTGCCTTTTTTTAGACAAATTTTATGGCAATTATGACACTTGCTTTATATTTTTTCCACGGTGTAAGTGACGGGAAATTTTTAGAGATAGCTGAAATAATTTTTGATTATTTAACAAAAGAGAACTTTAATAATTAGATTTGTAGATCAGTAATTAACATTTCCGAACGTCTTATTTCTTCTGAGAGATATTGTGACATAAAAAATTAATTATTATATTGGTTTATCTACATGTAAGCATACCAAAGAATATTTTGCATTGTGATTTTAAACTTCTTGGCTAACAAAAAGTTCACGACAAATGAGATTATTCATGCAGTTTGTGTTTCACAAATTTTACTTCCTGCATTAAAAAAATTACAACAATTGTCATATATTGAGTCGGACCAAAGATTTCGCGGGGGGAGGGGGGGTGACCAAACAGTGAAAAAGGCCAAATTTTTCACAAAAAGACTTAATATTATTTTGCTAACAAAATTTTAAATTTCGGGGGGTGCCGGACCCCCTGGTCCTCCCCCTGGGTACAGCCTTGAGAACACGTATTCCCAACACCTTCTAAATATAGAAAGCCTAACAACTGAAGTTTTGAAGTCATCACTAGACTTCATCAAAGTTCTACTTTCACAAAATAAAACTATTTAAAATGTCTGATAAATGCTACAAACATTAGAAAATATTTTAAATTAAAAATTAAAATATACCTTTCTCACACAAAATTATTATGGGCTCATTCCATTTTCAATCGAAAAATAGCTTGTGGCGCACCATTCCTATCTTCGCCTAGCTGTGGCGCACCATTCCTACCATGCCTATCTTCTGTATCCCAAAACACATTTGTTTATTTGTTTAAAACAAATTGTTGAGATATATCCATTTGTTTGCTCCGCGGATTAGTAACAGTCGCCATTTTAGGCTAATTTTCTAAAATCTGTAGAATTTTTATTTGAAATAGCAGGAAGATCATATAAGGCTTATTGGAAAGCTTAAATAATAGGCTTTTAAATGTGCATAATATAATAAACTTACATTTAGCCTAAATACAATTTTTTGGACATCAAACAGTCGTTCACAAACTAACGTTCTTTTGTCATATCAGACATTAAAAAATAATGAAGAACTTTCAGTTAGAAACCAATTTTTTTTTTTCTGTTACACTTACATATCAATACTATATGCAGGAAAATGCTTAAACGCGCGAATGCAGCTGTTACTGGTGGTCCTTCATCCAGAAAAAATTGCTTTCAAAAAATTGAAAAATGGACTTTTTCACCCCCTAAAAATGTCATGTAGAATAGGTAATAAAAATCTAAAACGTTCTTATACTGTCCTTTAAGGCAAACCAAAAACTGTCTTGTCATTCTAAAACACAGAGGAAATACACGCCTTTGAAGAAATACAAAAAAAGCACTCCTTGCTATTAATATTAGGTTAACTTTTCAAATCCCAAAAAATTAATGTGGGACAAGTAGTAAAAATCTCAATAATATGGTGTTACGGGCAATTATCTGGACGAGGGAGCTAGGTCGATGGTAGGGAATACGGTTCTCCGTGGTTCTCCGTGAGGAACTTTCTAAGGGATCCTAACCCGCATTTACGCGATGATAAAAATCTCAAAATCACATGGTAAGAAGCTCTTATACTGACTTTGAAACAAAACAAAAATCGTCTTGTTATTCTAAAAGACAGAGGAGATACACACTTTTGAAGATTCGATTTGTGGTTCTGTGTTCGGGCAGGAAATAAGATATCCATCATGGCTGCACGGATCTCTGTCCAATGATTACGTTTTATCACGTGAGAACTTGCATATCTATGTAACAGATTCTGTAGTGCTGCTGCAAAAGTGTGAACCTCAATTTTTTTTCTTTTTTTTCCCATGTAGTATTGATTTGTAAGTGTAACAGGAATAAGAATTGGTTTGTTATTGAAAGTCCTTCATTGTTTTTTTAATGTCTAAAATGATAAAACACATAAGTTTGTGAACGACTATTTGATGTCCAATAAACTGTATTAAGTTTAACTTAAATTTATTTTATTATGCGCATTTAAAAGTTCATTCTTTAAGCTTTCCAATAAGCCTTATCTGATCTTCCTGCTATTTCAAATAAAAATTCTACAAGTTTTAGAAAATGAGCATAAAATCGCGATTTTTGCTCATCTGCGGAGCAAACAAAGGGCTATATCTCAAGAACAAATTTTTTTAAGAATTTAAAAAAAAAATGTTGTTTTGGGAAAAAGAAGATAGGTAGATATCACCTACAAAATTTCACGAAAATCAAAAATGGTAAGGCAGAAAGACTTCCCAAAATTTGTCGATTTTATATGGAATGACCCAATGACCTATTTCCTTATTAGTTATTGTTAAAAACTGCCATTTGTCGTAAAATTAAAATATTCTTTCTCAAAACATCAAAATGTTGTTAAACGTGAGTATATTCACCAGAAATTGTAAGAAGTTTTATTTTATGAACTTTTGGGTGGACTTTATCCTACTGCATTGCTCCTTTTAGACCACACAAAAAAAAAAAATTGAGGTGCAGATATCAATACTACCTCTCCCCCACTGGAGGTAAACGCGTCTTTACCCTAGGGACTCCAACATCCGTACATGCTCAGGTCAAGTGTACCCAAAGTGTATAAATTTGTTGACGTAACACCCAGGCATCTACGAGGCATAGACGCCTGCTGCAATATCACACTTTCATTTGAGAATATCCAGACAATGATATTGATTGAGAAGATTACTATTTTTTACTTAAAAATACACTTGTTAATTTCTAGTGGTAAAATTAAATTAATTAAAAGCTTAATTTTCGTACTATGAGTTTTTTACTTAAAACGATAGTATCTGTCAGCGATTTATTTACATCCAAAACGTTTTACTCCTTTCTTTCTCAGTATTAACAGTACCATTTTCCTCCAGAGTTACAAGTATCGTGCTGCCACTGCTTTACAGCAGTCAACTTTCTTTCAATTATAATGTGCTGTTTCTACACTTGGGTCATTATGTGATATGACTTTCAATAAAATGCACAAAGTAAAATGAATAGCCGTCAAGTACAGCTGATTTCAAGCTAGGACTTTTCTTACATTCTGTTGTTAATGAAAACATATAAAACGTCGCAGCTAACAATGCTGAACCATAAGTTCTATGTCTGAGAACAAGGCTAATTAAAAATATTTGATAATTATCACTTAGCATAATTAGTTAAGCAAGTGGTACATACATTTTTATTACTCGGTAATTTTAAGAGTGGCATGACACAACAAATTTTATCATATGGAAATCCTAGGGAATTCGAATCTGCATTTAAAATTTTACATTCTACAATCCTTTTTTTTTAACCATTAAATTAAATGCTCTAGTACTGGGCCACTTAAGAATATTTCCTCAATTATCATCTTAATTTAGGAGAAGTTTTGTTAATCTGTACACAGGCTATCCCAAAAAGGTGGTGACAGGCCCTGGTGATTCTTTAGAGATAAATGTGCAGTGCAAATTGAAAAAATGTTCAAAATAAGTCTTCGTTAAGAAGAAAAAAATCCTCTCGTTAATTTTGAAAAATTTACACATTTTAAATTTGCACATGACCCCCTTACAAAACAATTCCTAATCAGTAATATGTGCCTCATACCAACGCCTTCTAGACATAGAAAGCCTTACAACGCCTACGTCACAGAACTTTTACATCATTAATAAGCCTAAGAAGGTGACGTCATCATAACTTCAACTTCCCAAAGTAAAACTATTTAAATTTTCTGGTGAATACTACAAATATTAGAAAATATCTTAAATTAAACATAAGAATCAAAATATCTTTCTCATACAACATCATTCATTATGATCTATTTCCTTATTATCTATGTATATATAAATACGCTAAGGAAACCTTTGTGTCCCTTTTGCAGCACATTGAGCGAACGGACGAGCACGAAATTCGGCACTGTTAAAGTTCGTATGGAGCTGGTTGTGCGAATGCTGAAATTTTTAAGTAATATGCTATTGCACCGTAAAAAATTAGAGAAGTAATTTGGCAAGCAGTATTTCGCGCCAAGTCGAGCGATGTTTCCATTGTTGTATCAATTTTTAATTAACAACACTTAAGTTTCCGCAGTACTATAGGGTTATAGTATTACAAAAAAAATTGCAAAAAGTGAAATTATTCGCCAGTTTAGTGAAAATATTTTTAAATACATCGTCAATCAATAGGAGATGAAAATAACATTATATTATTAATGAGATGTGTATGAAAATATTTTCGACCTAACATACTCTCGGATTATGTATTCAAGTCAGTTATTCCAGCACTTAAAAATGATGATTGTGCATTTATTAATATTGATATACTTTATCGAATACCTGGTGAACTGAGAACATATCAATACGATATAATAATTTGGCATGACGATAATGAAATCAGTAACTATTTAGTAGAATTTTTAATTTTTATTTATTTATTTTGTTCTGGCGATTTGGATACTTTTCAATTACACGGGAGCAAGTGAAAAATCGCCGAATAATTGAGATCTACGCCATCTGCGTACAAACCTAACGTGATTCACTGAACATCATTTCTAGTATAGAGTTCTTCCTTCCCCCTATATTTTGCAATTTTATTGTTAGCATATTTTGCAATTTTATTTCACTATATTTTTGCATTTTTCATATTTTAGAACAAGCGATTAATGTAAAAAATTAGAGAAGTAAATTGGCCCGCAACATTTTGAGGCAAGTCGGGCGATGGGTCCATTGTTGAGACGATTTTGAAATGACAACATTAGGTTAAAAATTCATATCATCAAAGCATACGATAAATAATTTGCTTGGATGACAATGAAATCAATAATTATCCAGTAGAGTTTTTGATTTCTTTGATTATGATTGGTTTGGTTTTTTTCCCCGGTTAGCCGGGAGCAAGTGAAAAATTGCCAAATAATTGGGATCTGCGCCAAATGCTTTCAAACATAAGCGATTTCCAGTACATAGTTGTTTATCCCTTTCCATATTTTGGAAGTTTGATTTAATTTCGTATTTTAATTTAATTCCACATGTTTTCCCCAATTCCACATTATATAACTAATAAGCATACAAATTTTTTAGTATATTGATATTTTTGTATATATTGAATTCTGTACATAAACACTATTTTGTATACAGATTAAAATTTCGGGCTTTGTTTTGGGGAACGACACTGTTTCAGAAGTAGTCTTTAAACGGTTCCCAGAGATAATAGTTTCGGAACATCACCTCATGATTGTATGGGGCACATATTACTAACTGGCAATGTTATTTTTTTTTCGGGGCCGTATACAAAATGAAAAAGTATAACTTTTTGTAAATAAACGAGAGGATTTTTTTCTTAACGAAGACTTATTTCTGAACTTATTTTGAACATTTTTTCAATTCACACTGCCCATTTATTTCTAATAGATATAGAGAATTAAGCCCGTTACGACCTTTTTGGGACAAACTGGTAATGGATGGCTGTTCAAACTCACATCTAAAGTAATATCATCTAAAATATCAAAATAATTGTCATACAGTCATCAAAAAAAAATGTTCTATTTGCGACAACCTCTATGAAACGACACCCTCCTCAAATGACCAACTTTTTAAGACACCGATTTTTTCCGTTCTACTCAGTGTTAAAAGATCAACTAGAAAAGACCACGCAACCCTCAATAACCGACCGGATCCGGTTTCCTGTCCGGAAATTTTCTAACATTTTCCCGGAAGTAAACAGTACAGTAAACAAAAGCCGCATTCCAAACCAATCGCTCTGCTGAAAATCGACAGCAGGTGCAAGTACACGTAGAAGTTGAGAGAAGTTGTTGCAGTTTAGAGAAGAGATATCTAAGAAACGAGTGATTTTACTCTTGGAGGAGCGAATTGATGTGATTGAATCTCACGAAAAAGGAAATTTTGAGAGGAAGTTGACGGTTACTTTCGGTTGTGTAAAAAAATAGCAAATTTCAAAGCAAATAGATTTTATTATGGCAAATTCAGAATGCTCTTTTATCAGAGGCAAAAAATAAAATAGAGAAGGAGGTATTCTCGGAGAGAGAAAAAGAATGCAACAATTCGAAATTTCTATATGTTTTATTAAAATTTAAAAATTAAAAATATGATTGTATAACTACTTGTGCATTCATCGTATTACAATCCATAAATTAAAATAAAAACAATATTTTTAGCATCTTTTTTTTCTTGTTTATCAATTGTTTATACTTGTTTGAGCGACCACGCCTCTTAACAACTGATTTCTCGCGGAACGAAGGGGTGGTCGCTTTCGAGAAGTTTAACTATGTTTATGTGTATATACACTGTCTACCAATAAGTATTTGGACACCTGTGATAGAAAAGAAAAACTATATTCAAAATCAATAGTTGGTAGAGCCTCCACGAGAGGCAATTACAGCGTGAACCCTCCGGGGCATACTTTCCACAAGTCTTTGTATTACAGCTAGTGGTATTGTCTTCCACTCGGCTTGGAGTAGACATAGAAGTTCCTTCACCGATTTTGGACGGGTAGTGCACCCCTTAATTCGGCGATCCAACTCGTCCCAGAGGTTCTCGATAGGGTTCAGGTCTGGGCTCTGGGCAGGCCAGTCCATTCGATGAACTCCATTGGCACCATACCAAGCCTTGGTTAACCTCGAAACATGACAACTGGCAATGTCGTCCTGAAAGTAATAGGGGTCCAACCCGTAAAACTGCCACAACGTAGGAAGCATGTTGTCACCAAAATAGTGCAGTAGGCATCGGCGTTGAGCTTACCGTGATTGGGGACCAATGGTCCCAGTCCATACCAGGAGAAACAACACCAGACCATAATTCCACCTCCGCCGAACTTGACTGTTGACACAATGCATTCTGGCAGGAGACGTTCTCCAGGTAGACGCCAGACCCAGACCCTACCATCCGAACGGTAAAGGGTGAACCTTGATTCGTCGCTCCAAAAAACCCGTTTCCACGGATCTACGGTCCAATTTCGATGTGCTTTGCACCCCGTTAACCGAGCAGCGCGGTTGAACTTTGTGATCAAAGGCTTATGGGCAGCAGCACGACCATGAAAACCAAGCAGATGTGCTTCCTTACGGATGGTATTCATTGAAACAATACTCCCGGATGCCTGTTGAAACTCCTCGCGTATGAGGGCCATCGGTTGGGTGCGGTTCTTCCGAATTTCTCTGGACAGCACTCGTCGGTCTCTATCTCCCAGTTTCGTTGGTCTGCCGACTCTGGGCACATTCCGACAATCACCGCTCACCTTCCACTTCTTAATCACATAGGCCACTGTCTGTCGATTTTGGGTACTTCAGATCGCTAGATATGTCCCTTAAGGATCGGCCACATTTGCGATGCCCGATAATTATACCTTTCTTGAAATCAGAGAGCTCCGAACTGCGCGGCATCTTGCATGCGACTAATGCCGATGCTGTTTCCTACACGATATATACCGGAGGACGACGTGACGTGCCTCGGGACCGCAGATATCGTCATTTGCATAGGTGTCCAAATACTTATTGGTAGACAGTGCATGTATATATATATATATATATATATTATTTATTCATTTAATTATTACCATTTTTTTTCTTTTTCTTTCTTTTTATTTATTCATTTAATTATTACTTTTTCATTTTTTCCTTTCCTTTCCATACTTCCAAATTATTAATAATATATCATTTTTTTTCCCACTCCATGGCATTACTTGTCTATTGATGGCATTAAGTCTTCTCTGATGGCAACATGCACTAATACTGCCTCCATTACTGAGCTTCAATCGTCTTGTCGGTCCATTTCCTCGTTGTTTATTTCTAATAGCTACGGTCGCGCCCCCAAGTTACAGAAGGACCCTAATTTTGGTCAGGTAACTTGCAGAAACCTAGCTATTATTGTTTTTTTTCGATTAAATTGAAATGTGTGTGCGGTGGCGCCTGATGATAGAGCACACCATTTCAATTATCCTTTCCATTTTCCGACTATTTGTAGATACATGTGATTAGGCTTAAAAGCCCACCAGTTCTCATTTGGCGCTTTATATCCAATTTATCCACTCTTTCATTGCCTTAAAAGGCAATATTTAAACACTTTATTCGGTATAAGCTCGTTAATTGGCACCATGTGCTATCTACTTTTTTATTTTTATATTTTTTTCACTTTATCAATGGATTATCTTGGGA
>JAWZYV010018546.1:0-25881 GCA_038373885.1 Cheiracanthium punctorium
ATCTAAAAAAATACAAAGAAAAAAACATACCATCTCCCTCCTAGAATATAGAGTCGAACAAATAACATACCCCCAGCATGTAAGAAGCTCTTAAAGTATGTATTTCACCAAATTTTGTAAGACAATCGTAACTGTTTTTGACTCGTTCAGAAATACATTAAAAATAAAAATAAGGAAACCTTTGAAATGACCTTATTTAAAAGTTTTATCTTTTAAAATCGATATATACTTTCTAAATTACGTTAGCGAGTACTGATAAATAAAATATATCGGTTAATTAATTACAAAAGATTCAGCCAGAAATGCTTCCGAAATAACATAATTCGAAGCATTTTGTGTCAATTCAAATAAAAAAATACATGAAACACTACATTTACACTCCTGCTTTTATTATTCAACCGTATTTTGAGAGCGCTCGCAGTAAGCCTTGGCGGAACAGAGGGTCCCGGCGCAGGGAATCGCGCTCGGCCAATTCAGCTTGGGTTTTCGCGATAGCCAGTGACCCCTAAGAGCCAATCACAGACGAGCCCTGTACAAAGCAAGAAAGCACAAGTACATGTTAAGTCGTGTAGGTCCAAACGATGTGTCGTCTAGCGAAACCAGTGCCTGTTTTCAATAGTTGGTGAATACCTCAAAGTTCTGAGGTATACCAGCCTGTGTTACCAAGCATAGTAACGGTCCAAACGTTAGTTTCACATAATCAGGGACGGTTACTAGCCGCCTTCGTGAATAACGACCTGTCTACTAAGCCACTATAGCTTTAATAACTCTTTGCTCAATAAATACTTTCTTAGTTTGATAGTTTCATTTCTTTAGTACTGAAGGTGTAGAGTTCAATTATTAGATTTTTTAAATTAGGAGATTATCTGCAGTTCAGAGCGTCTTTATAAGATTCAGTTAACTAATGTAAATTTTAAACTGACAGAACATGACCATGCCATATTCATGAAGGATTCATTCGGGAAAAGTGCTTGTACAGCCTAAAAATCTGGAATAGCGAGAATCTGCCATTCATTCGCCTGTTATCGTGAACGCAATTTTATTGTTCGAAAATGGCGTTTTGCATCCACTTTCAACAGAAAGGCTAGCTTAGTTTAAGCGCACATCAAAATAGTCACAATCTCAAACAACTCCCATAGTTCATATCTTCCACCTTCGCACTGCCGATTAAGCTTGCCGCTAAAACCATTTACAGAATTCTCATTCTCTTTTGTTTCAAATATATAATTTAATCCTATTACATCCAAAATCTAACCGACATTCACACCGCATCAAGCACGACCGGTATTGTCCGTTTCACAGGCTCTATCACCAGTCATTTCTCCAATTGACATGTTTTTTACTATAACCCCCCTCGACAGCCGTGTGTTTAACCGTAGTTAAGAGCATACAAATCACCGGATGCCTGTTCTTCGATCATATGCAGTACGAGGACACCTCATCTCCTACTTCCCGGACTAAAATTACCTTCGCCGGATACGAAAACTTCTAACACTCTTGCTTCTGGTTATGCAGCTCTAGAACGCTAGCCACAGCAACGTTAAAGGCAACCCCCAGAAGCTTACTTTTAAACCCGTGTCGTCTTTGCGAGTTAGATATACTTTTATTCTTTGGGGCGGTGAGGCCTATTTCATCAAAGTATTAAATAAGTCATACAGTTCTAGTTTTGACATTAATTACGGGATGTAAGGGAGTCAATTTAGATACAAAAAAGAGAAGGCGTGAACAGTATTCCGGATAAGCCGTTACTCTACCTTATAAACTCAAGAATTTTAATTAATAGCATGGCATGTGTTTATGTATACATAGAAATGCGGATGTGCGAAGCTATTTCCTGGTTTTACAATAATATCTTCGCCAATAAAATGTTTTGAGTTGAAGAGTCTCAATAAAAAATGCGTTGCGTGCTAAAGTTCAAATCCGCTGATAGTTTTCGTCGCTTCGTTTATTAAACAAATATTTTTGTTATTAATTAAAAATATTTCGATTAGAAATTAACAAAACACATTGTTGATTCAACTAAACATTTTTTTTTCTTTTTTTTTTTTTTCAAGTCAGTTAGTCTTACCGAACATAACAAGTATATCAACTACACCATGGC
Organism: Cheiracanthium punctorium; assembly: GCA_038373885.1. Taxonomy (NCBI): domain Eukaryota; kingdom Metazoa; phylum Arthropoda; class Arachnida; order Araneae; family Cheiracanthiidae; genus Cheiracanthium; species Cheiracanthium punctorium. The sequence continues at coordinate 2,102 of JAWZYV010018546.1, forward strand.
TAATTGCTAAAAAAGAATAGTTTCGAGACTAAAAAGTGATGGATGGCCAATTTTATGTTCCAAATATTCTTTTTCCTAACGTCCCCGCACTATGGTTCTAGCCCGCCCCTCAGCCCCTCCGGTTTCCATAAATACATTTACAGTAAAGCAGTAAAGCTAGAACCGGCTTTGCGTTCAGTGCTACAACGTGGACGCAGAGGGCTTAAAACATAATCTCTGTTGGGCTTGCTGTATGGGACCGCTGTACGGCTAATGGGGAGCTGGGCGTACGTAACCTCCTGTTGTGTGGTTCCAAAGTTCTCCCTGATTCAAAACGATTCCTCCCCCCCGTGGAGTGAACGATTTCCATATTGCGACTGGCCCAAGTCATCCTCATCACTCGGAATTGCTTTGTGAGAGGTCAAAGCGCGTGCCGGTGCGTGACTCAATAAGGCGACTCCTTTAGTGAAATAATCAAGCATCCTGCACGATCTCGTTATGCCTAGTTACAAACCCAAGAGTAAGGCCCATTACTCAGACCACTTAAAAAAAAGCATTCCTTTTATCGTTTCTCAAAGGGGTGGGCCACTTGCACGTACAGGACAAATGGCCCCCTCCCCCCATACAATGTATTTTTTATAATATATATTTTTCTTTTTTTTTTTGATTCCATATATTAGACCGAAGTTATGTGCCATTTTGACATGGTTATTGTAGTGCAGCCTGACGTAAACCTCCTGTAAAAAGAGGTGAATTTAACAATACAATACAGTAAGAGCCAGCTCAACACCCTAGCCCCATAACAAAATACACATAACAGAAAACAGATGTATTATAGAATATGGAAATAAGTTAACACACCTTTGTAAAATACCACACGCATAAAAAACTGTGCTTATCGGAACCCACTACACAATCGTTTATTTCGAGAGAAAAATCTCTCATACCATATTATTCATCTCCGTAGAACACAAGCTGCCGCTCGACGGTAAGCTACATCTTTTACGAGCGGTTATCTAACAAAGTTTCCATTTTTTTTTTTTACCCTGGACTCATAGCCTCTTAGAGAGAGTGGCCCTCCAACCCGTCATGCAATACTTATTTTTATAGCACCTGTTCCAATTCTAAGTAATCTATGTTTTGAAACATCAACTGATGTTTAGCCAAAATAAAAAACAAAACTGGCGGATTTGTTCGCATAACAAATTACAATTAGATTCAGTTTTTTGGTAATGTACTTTATATTTGTGGATAAAAAAAAAAGAAAATTTTATATCATTTGAAGCTTAATAATTATTCAACAAATCTAAACGAGATAATGAAAAATCGCGTATTTCTGTATGTTGAACAATTTTATTGACTCGTAAAAAAATATGTGTGATCTTTTCTTTCATTCAATTAAATGTCTAACTTTTACGAATTGCCGATTTTATAACTATAGCATAGGTCTCCTGATAGCATCAAAAAACAGTCCCTGTGACGTCACAGTGGTCACCGAATGTCACAAAATAGTCACATTTCGACTGGCACGTGAACTGACTTCATTGTGACCTTCCACTAAGTAACATCACTGAAGTCACAAGGTATAACTGCTTATTCTAGCGACGCTAATAGGACGCCAAATTGATCGTTTTTGAGACTTTTAAATCTGACTAAATTGTAACACATTTTAACTTGCAATTTTAGTACTAATAACGTGAAAACACGATGAAATCTTGTTTTACGAAATTTGTGGAAACTTTTGTTCGAATCAATTTGAAAAAATATCAAATTATTGAATTTTCATTAATTTGGAAATGCACTTCGGTATTTAACGCCGGGGTTTTTAAAAATTGCTACGGTACTTTAGCTATTTTTACAAATTACTAATTGCTCGAGTGCTTTAGTTATTCAAGTAAATAATATGTAATTTCCTGTTCAGCCGTTCTATGGCACCCGATAATATAGCAAATACAAAATATAATACTTGAAAATTTCATCAAAGCTAGTGAAATAGACGGATCAATGTATTTCCAACGCAACAAAATTGTATAAGCCCTTTTTCGAAGAATTTTCAAAAGTTTTTATTTGTAACTTAATCTTGTAACTCCGTTTGTTCCGTTGCTTACGAGATTAATTAAACATTTAGAACTCACATGATCAAATTTCAATTTATGAGAAGCACGAGAAATCAATCCAACCTAACGCACGACTGCGGCCCGCTTGCTTTTCAATTATCGTCAATACGTCAATCGCAATTTAAAAGAAAAAATAAAAGTCAATAACATAAATTTCAATTTTAGCTACTTTAAATACATAAATGGCTGCGCAACAGGAAAAAAAGAAAAAGAAAGGAAACAAATCTCCAGTAAATTCGAAAGTTCCAGAACTCTTCACGAAATCTGAAACTTCCTTGTGTTCGTTTCAATAATTAAGTAGTAAGTACATTTTCAAGAGGAAATCCTTTTCTGTGGGGGGAAAACTTTTACCTTTTCGGAATGCTTTTTCCCTTCTGAGATGAATTAATGTCTCGTGCCCCCCTTAAACTTTCACCAAAAAGGAAAACTGGGATCAACATGGCCGTCAGATAAACCTCTGCTGAGGGCTCAGAAACCGTTGTGGGGGGGGGAATTTATGACGCCCTGTTTAGCTAGCGTATACGAAATTTCGAAGACTTTCCAAATAAGTTTTTAAAAAGTTTTCGCGAGGTAATGGAATGCGGGTTTTTGAAATGCGAAAGATTTGGAATATTTTTACTCAGTTAACGCGGGCGGAATAGTTTGCGGATTGTTAGCGTTATTTCGCTGATTTTTGGTTCGAACTTGATAGGGCGAGCTAAATTTTACTGCACGTGAGATCATTATACAGATAGCTGTAAGTACTGCGTAGCTTGTGATTGTCCATTGCTTACAGTTGAAACATGCTTCTATATCTGTCCGTTTCGTGAGCAAAGTTGGCCAAAATGATATTCAAAAAACTTGATTTAATGTACTTGTAAATAACATTAAGACGACTTTATGGCGATATACTTCTTAATAACTGCGAAAATATGAATGAATCTTGAATCAATGCAAAAGGGTTAAGATAGTCCCTTTAATTTCATTGGGAAGTTTATTATTTAATGTACAATGGTAATTTTAGTTTTTAAAGAGAAAAAATAATAGCATTATTTTACTGCATTCGAATAATATTAAATTTGTGCATATTAATCTGTACTTGTGAAGATTTTTGTTTTCGAAAATGTTGATTAATCATACCTTATATGTGTTCTTCGGTGTTCATTGGTTGACGGTAATAATAATAATGAAAAAACATGGATTTCTTAAATTAAGTCTTATTGAACGTATCACATAAAGTATACTGTGAGATTTATAACAACTGTAGATTTTGGAAGGTGCAACGTATCAAATCATACACTACACTCTGCCAAGAATAGATTTAAAGTTTAATAATTTCTCAAAAGTTGCATAAATAACAGGTGCCTGTCAGGATTCAAAAAATGTCCGGTTGAATTTAAAAAATGAAAGAAAAGAAGCTCTAAAATATTGTACCCTGTTATGCTAGATAACAGCGTACAATATTATTAAGTGCTTAAAAACTTAACTTAAAAAGTGCTTGAATAACCAAACTCAATACTATAAAATATTTAGACTTTTAAAAAAAAATCGACAAAATTAAATTCTATTTATGTAACAAGCACTAAAACCAGTGTCGCCAACTCTGACGGAGAAAAAGTGACTAGAATCAACGCGGAAAGTGGCTGGAAATGGCTAAAAATGATTTCGAGCTGAGAGAAAAATAAATTGCTCATAATTGATTTCAATAAGAAAATAAAATTTTGTCTATGCGTTTTGTTACGTTTTTGAAAAGACCACAATGGTGATATTTCACACCCTCAAGTTTTTGCATGCGCATTATAAAATAAATTTAAATAAATAACATTTATTAATGCAAATGGAAAATTACAGATACGAGCAAGAGGAACGGACAGTAGGATCAACGACTGTTGGAAATGGCTAGAAATCGCCAGGAATTGCTTAAAAAAATAAAGAATATGGCTAAAATAGCTACTAGTAGCTTCTTCGAAAGTTTGTGGCTAGGTTCTTAAAGTGGTCAGGTCTAGCCACTAAGTGACTAAGTTGACAACCCTTAATCTAAAACTGTTGAAAAAATACCTTCTTTCATAAAAAATATCATATCTTTCATTAGAAAATTAAAAGATTTTGCTTTTACTTAAAATGCATTATTCAATAGAAAATCCCCGATTTAAAATTTTGTAGTTAATGAATGTTTTAATCCTTTGAGACCCTGTGTATGCAATTGAGGACACAAAAATTACCTACACCATCTTGCAGGATTGATATTCTAATTTGTGCCCATAAAAAATCAGGATTTTTCATTTTATTTTTATTACAAATTTAATCTCTATTATGAAAAGAAAAATTATTTAATTGAAAGAAAAATTATTTAACCAGGTTTAAAAAGGTTAAAAAATGCTTCCCAAATTTGGATCGCTTCTCCTTTTTTTTGTCCTTTAGATTAAAGTGGATATTTGCAAGAAAATTTCACTAATAGCATCATCATAATAACTTGCGGAAATTCAAGCACACATCTATCTTTTGGTTCAGGAGTGAATCTTTTTAAGAAAGAATGGGATGCCCTAAAATACGGGGAAAGAACGTAATTAAGTTGCGCTACGTTTGTAAATTGCGGGGCTCTTCAATTACGGGCAAAGCAAGACAATTCTTAATTGAGATTCCTCTCAGTTGCTATCTCATTATTTAAAACGTCTCTAGTCTTAGTTTCACCGGAAGCGCATATATCAAGATTTTTTTAAAAATTGCTTTTGTGGTCATAAAGTTAAGGTTTTATTGCAGTTTTTTAGCATATTTACTTTTACAGAGATATATAAATTAAACTAAACTCATTGGCGGAATAGCCCACGTAGGGCCAAGGTCTGAGCTGCCTATCCACGCCTTCGCGACCACGGGCTCTGGGGTGAGGAAGCGTATGCCTCAGCCAGATGATCAGGCCGAGTCAGGGTCCACAGTATTATGAAAGTCTGAGTCAGCCTTGACCAGCCAGGGAATCGAACCCCAGACCTGTGGTATGGCAGTGTAATGCGTTGTGCATACAGCATGCCCGCTAAACCGTTGTCACCCTAATAATTTCTAAACGGCAAGAGCTGTAGACATAAAAGTGGTGTCTAGGTATAGTAAAGTTGCCATGCACTGCGCAAGAAAACTGCTTACAGGGACATCTGCCGGCTAAAATTGGAGTTAGCATTCTTGTCTCAAATTCGGTGCGAGATACGGTATAAAAGTGAGTTGCAAAGTTGTTCAGCATCACCGATATATTAAAAAGAGTTGAGGACACTAATGTTAAAAATTGAAGGCGTAAAAATGTATTAGTCATGCTTTTGCCAGCGTGTGTCACCAGCCACATTGTACAATTTCTTGCGGGAATTGCAGCTAGCATCCAGATGTGTGTTGTTGCCTACTTAAAACACTTTGGGCATGAAGGGTGAATGAGCTTACAGTCAGGCAAGTGCAGTTTGGGAAATTTCGACCCAACAAATGTCCGTTTAAAGCCTTCCATCCGCAGCATTACTGTGCGAATGAAGGAACATCGTGTGCCAATTAAGGTGTCTTTCCTGACTAAATCGATGATCATGGAACACTTTGTAACTGACTTTTTCCCCGTATCTCGGATCTTTTTTTTTGAGATAAGAACGAATTCAGCCGCTTGGTGTTGTTGTAAGCGGTTGCCTTGCGCAGCGCATGGTAACTTTGCTGCATCTAGTCCGTATTGTTACGACATACCTCTTGTCGTTCAGAAATTATTGCGGTGACAAAGAACTTTTGCGGGCACTCTGTATGCATATATTTATATTTTACATTTTAGGATTTGACGGTACCAGCCAAAGCTTTTGAGCTGTTTTTCGACACGAGAGAGAGGCCTATTTTCCGTGTCAAGACCAACTCTAGTACCTTTTCTAGGCTGGCTTTAACCCATTCGTGCCTGGATATTTTTGCGACTTTCTTCGATTTTTGCTAACACCAGCAGTAATTGATAAATTTCTGATATCAACTTTTTGAACAAGGGATGATTTAATTTTAAATCGTTATGCATAAAAATTGAAATGTCAACATCCTAGTTGCCATATTAAAATATTTTGTGGAATTGAGGTTCAATACTCGCGAATAAAGTAAAAATACTCGCGAAAAATAAATAACGTTTTCGAATGATAGCGATAATGCCGTCCCAAAAAAGGGACGCTAGGCATAAATGGGTTAAATTCAGGCGGTAAGGAAAATGACGTGATGTTTCTGGAACTCTTGGTCCTTGATCTAGAATTTATTCTACAGCTCACAAGACCATTGTGAGCGGAGGAATTTTCTTCAAGCAGCCAGATGTCTCATACTCTGCAGTTCCATGAAAGAAAGCGCTCGGTCCTACACATATAACACCGATGGGAGGCCCTGATTATATCGCACGGGAAATTGAGGCACGTGACCTAGGCACACATGCAGAAATAGGCCAAAAATTTGAGCTTAGACCTATACGTAGAAGGGGAAACTATGATTCAACGGTGCACAGGGGCACAGAATTCGAAAAGTGCACTAGACACATAAGTGTTATAATCAGGCCTTGTCCAATGGTATCAAGTCCGGACCAATATTGTCGAAGCCTCGTATGGTGATCCTGAGTTGCAAGCCCTGGTGGAATGATTCGGGGTTTAAAATCACGTACCGCAAAAATAATCCAATCATAGATTCCAAATTTAAAGTTTCCATCGGCACCAAGTTCCGCCGTTGCTTCCATACCTGGATTTGAAACCACCTCTCGTGGGGGAAGAAACGATCGACACATCATCGTCAGCCTTCGCAGCGTCACGTGACCAGAAGCAATAAACTTTTCCTCCTTAATGGGAAAACGTATTAAAAAGAAGAAGATGGAAGTTTGGAGAAAAAAAAACACCACGAACGGCACCAGAGTGCATTTTAATATGAAATTTAATTTCGAAACTTCCCATTTTAAAGCCTGTAAAAAGATTATGAATTTCTTCGATTCCCATTTTAATGAAATTGTGTGTATGTGTATGTGTGTATGATTGAAAAGATTTCGCTGTGGCTGTACGTGAGAGATTTAAATTTAGTTTTTCGCGGCAGCCCTCCCACTCTCGTCATTTCCAGAAGTTCATTATTACGCAAGGGAGAGAGTACGAGGAAAGAAGAAATCCGAGCTTTTAATTTTGCTGTAACTCGCCGAAATTATTCTCAGTTCATCTAACTTGGTTTTGGCAGCACCGGCGAATTGTATCTGCAATTTGAGGGATAAAAAAACACATAATCGGAGAATTGAATATTTATATAGACGTTCCTCGCTTTAGCAGCCCGAATTCTTACGATCCGGCCGTTACCGGGCCAGGTTAATCGTTTTGTTCGATTCTATTAAAGGAAAATCTTCGAGAAGAATATTCATTTTGATTACTTTGCTGCGTGCACGGAATGCGGTAGCTTGACAGAGATTTGCAGGATCTGGTTGAGATAAGGAATTAAAAAAAGAAAACATAAATCTCTCTAACAGTATGAAAATAGTTTAAAAATCCTTTGAAAATTTGCTTCTGATAATTTAAGTTTATCTTGAGTTTGTCTTGGGCTCCAAAAGTTAGAGCAAGATTCAAGTGAAACACAATTCGAACGTTTTCCGCCTCGAACACTTGAAACATCGAAATACGGGGTGAATCTAAACACTTGGGCAAAACTTTAAGGGGTGATAGGGAACATAATAAGGAATCAGAATCCCATAGCAATGTGGGGTCAAAAACGCAGTTTTCACTTACCTGGTCATAATCACTTTGTGAAAAGTAGTGAAGTGTTCGTCTCATTTCTTAACCAAGTTTCATAAACAATAGGCTCGTCTCCAAAAATTTCATCCGTGAAATAAAATAGAATTTTGAAACTATGAATTTTAGTCTTCTGTTTTCGGAGAAAAATGCATTAGTTTCTGACGAAAAAGGGTCGGAAAGTGCACTGTTGTCCCAGCACTTTTTCAAAAGTGATTATTACAGCTACATGAAGACGATGTTGCCGACCCCACATTGCTATGTGATTCTGATTCCTTATTATGTGCCCTATCACCTCTTACAGTTTTGTCCAAGAGTTTAGATTCACCCTGTATATCAGTGAAACAAACCAATCGTGTTTGAATCACGTGACAGAGCGATAGGATTTTTCATTGGAAGTATTCTGCCAAAACGTTCGAACTGTAGACTGAAAAACGTTCGATTCGAACACGATCGCGCGTTTCACTTGAATCTCGCCCTTAATTTCCAGCAACTAGTAAAAAAATATTATTATTATTTTCCAGTGGGCGGGCTCTTTTGCTGATCAAGCCTTTGCCACTACTAAGACCCCTAACTACTGATCATTTCATGTTGGACGCACCCTAGTGTAGCTTTACCCCCTATGAAGGGACGGAAAACTTAAATAGCTAGCAGTATATTATAATAATTAATTCTGTGCTATTATTCTTAAGCTAGAACTAGTATTTTTAAGCTAATAAGTATTCTTAAGCTAGTTTCAGGTACTCAAACACTACTGATCTTTTTCAGTAGATAATCGTCAAAATTTAAAAAAAAGATACTTTTAGAAATGATAGAAATAAGCATTTAACGGTATAATAAAATTATATACTATAATGCACATGTCGAAATTAATAAATCAATAAAAAAGTATTGTATCAATAATAAATTCTTTTAAAGTATTAATACATCAAAGATTACTAAGATGATAATCTCCATCATACATATTTTAGAGGGGAAAGAAATTCATTAAATTGTATTTTAAAAAAGATTTATTGTAAAGCAAATTTTGTTTATTATTAAATTTCTAATTGATAAACACTATATAAATAGCATCTAATTAAGATATCCGATCAGTGAAATTATAAGGGCCTGTCTTTTTAAACAGATGAAGACGGGAGCTTGCGAGATGGTTGAACAATCTGGAGAAACCCTTGGGTTACTGTAAAGTTTTCTTTCTCGCTGCATGCGTCTTCGCACAGTGAACATAGTTTTACAGTCAAAGTCGGTACTGTGAATCCCCGAAATAACTACTGATTATTTAGTAAAAGAGCACTGTGTTTAAAGGCAAAATAAATTTTTAAAAATCACACACCTGAAAAAGGTAGTTAAAAAAACGATCGTATACGGATGGCACAAAAGGTTCAACCACCCTCAGCTACGAAAAAGTTTTATGAGTGTTATTTTAAATTAATTTTAATTACTAGTTATGTTTAGCAATAACAAAAAGTTAACTTTTCGTAGGTGTGTTCTTAAAGTTTACAAATTTTCAAGAATGTATTAGTTTGTTTGTAGACAGAAGACAAGAACATGGGCTCAGTAAGCTGATAAAAGATAATGTTACGTTTCCAAATACCATCAATAAGCTTATTAATGGGTGTAAATATGGACAACTAATGTCTGGAAATATAGGATAAAAAAATTAAAAGCATTTTATTTATATTTTTGATCAAAAATAAATACTTTAACCATGCCGTAAACAGCCTAGTACTTTTATACATTTCATTAACCTTTGAATAATAATAATAAATAAATAAATAAATAAATAATAAACCTTAAGAACACACCATTTACTTATTTATTTATTTATTTATTATTATTATTATTCAAAGGTTAATAAAAATGCATACAAGTACTAAGCTGTTTGCAGTATGGCTAAAGTAAAATGGGTGGGTACTTCTTTTTGATCAAAAATATAAATAAAATGATTTTAAAAAAAATTTTCCTTTATTTCCAGACATTAGTTGTCCATATTTACACTCATTAATAAGCTTATTGATTGTATTTGGAAACGTAACATTAGATTTTATCAGCTTATTGAATCCATGTTCTTATCTTCTGTCTACAAACAAACTAATGCATTCTTGAAAGTTTGAAGAGTTCTCCTACTGTTTTAAATTTAGAAAAAGTCTACGTAGCAATATTATCTGAAAAAACAGTAAGAAGTTTTTAAAATACTTTTCTTCCTACATATGTTTTAGTTTGATGGAGTAAAATGGATATACAGTTATACTTTGTTAACATCATGCTTACAAATCCTCTAAATAAACTATTTTATGAGTGTCAATATTGTACACTGATGTCTGAAAATATAAGCTAAAAAAATCACGAAAAAATTATTTACTGACCAAAAAGAAACACCTACTTACTTTACCCTCACCTTACCCTGCAATGTCGGGAAACAATCTTTTTCCAGAAAGTCTAAAAGCCATAGACGTAGTATTTTTAAATTTGAATAATTGTAAATCATGATAGAAAAAACAAAAAAAAAATGATAAGATGTAGGATCAGGTGGGAGAAATGGGGTTATATTATAATATATATACATATATATATATATATATATATATAATATATATATATATATATATATATACCTTTTTTTTTCACCATAAGAAATTAGATGTTTTAATATTTTTTCCTAAGGAGATATATTTTAACAATAAGTACTTCTCAGGAAGTTTTACGATAGTTCAATAACATTAATAAATACAAAACTTCTTGTTTTAGCTCTAAACTATACTGCCTATTAACGCTTGATATTTAAAATCTTTCCTCTAGATTCCTTATGGTTTGATAAATCATTCATATTTTTACACATATTAGTCGAGAGATCCCAAAAGAACTTTACAGTAAAAAATTAAGAATAAAATTTTAATTTCTATTTTTAAAAGTTTTTCTTCTTAGATGGCTTAAAATGGGAGTATGGTTAGACTTAGCAAAGTTCTATATGATATTGACATTTCTATTTTTCCTTTAGTTAAATATTCCTGAAACAAAAGTTATAATCAGTGAGGCTGACATTTTAATTAACTGCTTATTGCATAAATTAATTTTGTTGAACCATTAGTATAGCGAAGAATTTTTTTTTGGAGGTAACTGAGAACACTCAAAAAACTAGATCTTACTTTTTTTTGGGTGGGGGGAATGGAACCCCTTTACTTTATCTACAAGTGTTTGTCGCATATAAAAATGAAATTTAAAGGAAACGAAAGAAAACATAAATTCATAAATCGAATTTGAAATCTTTGCAGTCGGAGAAACATACACTAGAGAAAATATTAAATTTGACTCGGTTCCGTAGCTGAGCCACAAATTTTTCAAGGGAACTTTCAAATTTATCTACATCTACATAACCTTTTTCATATATTACGTTTACTTATGCGCATCTTTTTCTTAAAGTATATTAAAGAACGCATTGAATTGGGTGCATCTTTTCATTCATAGAATTAACCTGATTTTTATTAAAAATATAGTATTTTTACTACTACTCCCATTTTGCCCCGCCGTGGGGGGAAAATGGGGATATCAATATTTGCCTAACTAAAAATGACACCGTAGAAAAATATTATGATAACATTAAAAAATAATGCTCTATATTTAATCATTACAAGTCCAATGTATGTAATATACGTCAATAATTTAACTAACATAAATTTGACGGCTTGATTTTAAGACCTTTAAAAAATACACGATTTTCTCGCATTTTCCCCCACCTAACCGTGTTATATTTTTTGGCTTTTTCAATCTATCACCCATTTTACCCACACCTCTATGGAAGAAACAGCTCTACATAAAGTTCAACTAAAATAACAATATGATTTTTTTAGATGTGAAAAGGATGATTCCGTTGAACAAAGTAACGCAAAAATGATTGTTTAACATTATTATTGACAGAAAACAGCCGAGGAATGCAAAAATGGTTGTTTTTACATCCATTTTACCTCGCCATACCCCATAAATAGTTCTTTATTTAATAAATGAACTATTTAGTTTAGTTTTAGCTTAGTTAATTCATTAAATTATTACCTGAAACTACTGTTTGTCATAGTGCGGTTTAAATTTAATAATGTGATAATGTTACTGATTCATTCAGGTTCATTTTTTTTTTACACAGCTACTTACAGTATGAATCCCTCTGCATATGCCTTAAATTTTCAAATGATTTGAAAATAAATTTTATTTTTACAATTTCTTTTTTTTAAGAACATTCTGATGGTAAAAAAATCGGTGGCTAAATTTCTAATAATTATTTAGACACGAAAATGGAAAAATCGGAGTTTTTAATTTATTATTATTTTTTAGAAATTTTTATGATTCTATCATTCTGATAAAACATGGAAAGAAATCTTAAAATATAATCCAATGAATATTTTAATTAAATGGCATGTTAAACATGGTAACGATGTTATTTGATTGTTCACTTGTGTTTAATCTCGATAGGAAAAGCTATGCAAAATTTTTATGGAGACTGCTGTATCATAAATTCCAACTGAACGTTTAATTTCCACAAATTTTTTGAAGTGAAAACTTCTTCAGGCACTTTGGGCACTTTTGGGATGAAGAAAAAGTGCCGAATTTGCGTGATTCGCGCTCTAATTTTGGATTATTTGTTTAAAATACTGTACTTAATTTGGATATCTGTATAGTTATTGTGCAAAAAAGTTAATGTGATAATGTGGAGAGTGTTATTATTTATATACGGTGTATGATTTGAATTATAAGTGTTATACTACAGTGCAATTTAATTTGAATCATAAATCCATCATCCATTACAAATAAATAGGATTACTGCTCATTAAACCGTAAGTACATAATTATTGATAATTAACAAATTCACATACTTAATTATTAATTAAATCGAAAAAATTCCAACACGTGGAGAAAAATGTGTATCGCTGATGTATACCGTACGCAAATACCAGCTGCGTCACGTTGCGGCCTGTACACACACTCCCTCTCTCATTTTAAATGTTAAATGTGCACACAAATCGAGTGCGAAATTCGAAATATAATTAAATTAAAAAATCAAAAATTTTGAATGATATCCCAGTGAAATTTACATTAAAACGTGTACAAATGGTCAAATATCTGTGAAATTGTGAGGATATCATAAATAAATGCGCGATACCCTTATAGCCTTAAAAAATATTTAAAAATTTTTTTACAAAGAATTTCAAATGTACAAAAATCTGACTAAACGCTCATAAATGTTTATTTTTGTTAATAAAAGTACAATAATGTGTGAAAACGTGTTTAACTGCAAAAATATAAATTTGGCAAAGCTTGAGAAGAAGTTTCCCTTTTGACGTGCAATCCTACGATTCACTGTTTTTTTTTTTCATCAATTACACAAAATATGTATATTAATATTCTATTCACAAGTTTGTTACCATTTTTTGCGTAGTTCTCCTGTTAATGAATTCTTTCGCATTGCTAGAAATAGTTGTTGAATTTTTATTCACATAACATTATTTTAAATAACAATAATATTAATAATCTTTCATTTACACCACTGCTTGAAAATAATTAAACTTTAAATGCGAGACACATTAATATTTTTTACTAATCCTATACAATGCAAAATCCATAATGAGCGCTGCAAAATAAGCCTTGTTAATTAACTAGAATTTCCGGTTTCTATTTTTAATTTGTCCCCGATAAATTCTGATCTAACGAAGGTGATTAAAGTTAATATGCAAAATTATTTTTTACCGCATATTCTGACTGCAGAGCTATCCAAAAATGGCTTACAACGCAGATGTAAATGTTAAGAATCAATCTGGGTAATTTGAAAATAAAAGCGTCAAAGAAGTGTATAGAGTCGAACCTCGTTTACTAAGTCACCTGGATAAGATGTCACCTCGCATATTACGTCATCTCTCTGAAATCCCGATCTTTTAAATACGCCTTTTCACATACTGAACTCCGCTTATTGCGTCATTGTTTTTTCATCTACTCGGCTTAAGACGTCACTTTTTTGAGTGCAATATACAAACTGGGTCCCATTTCTGTGTAGAGGTTATCCACCAAAAGTCCTTGGTTTTTGCTGAGCACGACTCTCAACATTTCCCCTTACAAAGATGGTTGCCTTATCAACAAAGTTTGGGAAATTAACCTAAGACTATAGACATCGTTTCGGCATCCATACGATGACGGATTAAGATGATAGATTGTACAGTTAACCTTTTACAGGCCAGTGTTCTCAAATGGGAACATGCAATTAAAGTTTATTGAAAAATTAAATTTTCTCAATATTGACTTGGACAAAATTAGTTGATATAGTTAAAATAGGATTTGATTTTCTTTAAATAGAATTTGTCTTTCCATCATGCGTAGGAAACTGGATCAAAAATAATAAAAAATAGCCATTACCATAAATTTTAACGGAGCTATCTTGATACACCCCCTCCCCCTTCCAACATAATTCACATCTTTACTTAAAAATAACTCTGATACTTATTCTCAATATTTCACTTATTGTTTAAATTGCCCATATAAGTATAGTCAAAGTCTAGCCCATAAAAATATAGTCAGAAATGACCAATGTTCCCAATTGGGAACACAGTGGAAATTGGGAGGTACAATTTTTATCCCATTTAATTTAAATATCCTTTATCTAACGCATTAGAAGGCAAAATATGCAAAAAGCTCACTTCAAATGTGATTGGATCTCAATTCGGTCTGTAAAAGATTAAGTTGTCTGTTAAATCACATTCCAACTAATTTTCATTCGTAGTCTAAAGCGAGAGAACTTCCCTGAAAGTTCTCACTAAGAGGACCGTAAGGGAAAGGAAAGCCTCAAAGCGAGTAGTAGATCATTGATTTTGGTCAGTTACGCTCTGATGAAATATTACTCCGAACACTGGGAGATTCTAACTTGGGATTATTTAAACTATTCGTGTTGCTATTCCTTAATCCCTTGGTTTTTAGCCCCTAAACTAAGTCCAAAAGATCATTTCGCATCAATAAATCGCAGTCTTTACCTCATTCAAAAGTTGCCCCACAGAGGCACCAGCCAATATATACATGAAATGACAAGAAGCTTATTCATAACAATTCGCAACAACCTGCTAGTAAAATATATATATATAAGTGTAATCGCCTAACATTTTACCCTGTGCTTATTGTTTAGTTATACATTCTGAGTGATCGTTGACCTGCAATCAAAACCCTTCTCAAGTACAAGATCACTTCACGCTATTTCTTGAGCACAGTTAATACTAAATTAACCAGGAATACAAGTTTTTTATTTTTCCAACTGACATAATTTACCAACCATTTCACAAAAGGCGACACTTTTTAAAGAAACAAATTCCTGATATAAAAGTTCTGCAAATGAAAACTGTCAAAATGTCATAATATTAATATTTTGCTTACGCCACTTCCACGCTTTAACCTATTCGTATAGAAAAGCCCATACATTTATCACTTTATTAATGTTACATCAATGCTTTAAACTATTCGGATAGAAAAGACTATACAATTATCATTTTGCTAATCTTACATCCATGCTTTAGCATTCTTATAAAAAACCTTTCATGCAATTAATATTTTGATAATGTCACTCCCACGCTTTAACCTATTCGTTTAGAAAATACCATAGAATTAATATTTTGATAATGTTAAATCCATGCTTTAACCTATTCCTATAAAAAAAAACTACTAAAATTTCATGCCATTAACATTTTGCTTCTGTCGCTTCCATGCTTTATCCTAAAAAAAATAAAATATCATTTCTTAACTATTATATCTTGCGATGACTGTTCAGCAATAGATTTTGAAGAGATCTTTGAACTGCAATCAGTCTTTTCTTCAAGTACAAGTTATACTGGAGCACATTACCTTGGATACTGAGTTTTATTACACGAAAAAAAGGAAAGAAAACTATATATATAATATATATATATATATATATATATAATCACATTCGATTTATCTAGAAACATGATGAAGAGTTAGATTGTAGTTTTGCAGTTGCGTCACGAAAAATTCTTACTTCCACAGCTGGCGCAAAAACTTTTTTTTTCACTCATCCTGAAGTGGAAATCAAGAGAATGGCGTTCTACTCTTGTATATTTCAAACTCCGTAAAACATAAACGAATTTCTTACTGAAAAATCTTTATTCGATCAGGTACATTTACAGAAGCATGGTAAACTTATTATTTTTAACTGAATAGTTTTCCTTTAACTTCTAGCTGTTTTCTTTTAACAGTGACTTTTATCAATTTTCAAAGAATTACGGAAGTTTTCCTAAAATTAGTTATAGTGATGTGTTAATTCATCAGATTACAGGTATAATATAGTAAACTTATTTTTATTCTAGCATTCTTTTATTCAAAAATGGTATATGTGAAGCTTCGTGTTTTTTTTTCCTTGTTTGAAGAAAAGAAATTATTCTGGCCATGAAAATTTTTAGTATCCAGATTTTCACCAAAAAACCGATTTTGACCATCCCTGAATTCACTTTGACAAGTTTCTAGGTACGATCCATTTTGACTAGTTTTAGCGTTATGCTTGTACGTACACTCTAAAACATACGTTTGAGCCTATGTACACATTTATGCATCTCGGTTTAGCCGTAGAATTAATTCCAACATTCTACGATTGTTAAATGTTGGAATTTTGTATTAGAGCTGCTCTAACACAACTTATTTCATAATAAGTGAATAAACTGAAATGAAAAAGAGGTTGATCGAACGTAACCAATTTCAGGTTTTGCGAATTTAATGACTAAATCAGTTTTTAATTATTGCTCATTGAATTTTTGAAACTTAGTTTGCTATCACTCTCTGAAAGTTAGATACTACATGATATGTAATGAACATCCCATTCGATTATCACATTCATGCATATTTTTTTCGTCCCCTAAAAATGCTTTATTCTATTTTATCCCGTACATTTGGATAACACTGCCGCAAAGGTGGATTAACATTCTGATAACAGCTCACTAGCGACTTTCTAATTAGTATCACATTAAATTCATGTGATTATTAATGAAAACGTAATGATAAATTACCGAAATTAGATTAAACGGAAAGAAAATATCTTTAATATTCCATTAATTTCTTTTGATCCCACGTTCTTTTCGTATAACCTTTTTTTTTACAGCTCAATTATTTTCTGTACTTTTAAATAATAATTTTGTGATATGTGGTTACATTTAAGCTACGGGAAAATTTGCTCATTTCTGTATTTGAAAGTGACAGTTAATTTCAGCCGATAAAAAATCAACTGCAAACAAGGAATTCATAAATCTGTTAATACAAAGAAGGAAAAGCTTTTTTATGTCTTATGAGCTACATGTGTACCAAATTTCATTCGAATGGGTGATTCCAAGGTCGCGCCCTCTCCTTGTGAGTAAAACAGAAACCGCGATATCGCAGGTTAAAATTTTTTGCATTTATCGACAAGTACTAAGGGGATGTCTCAAATGTGAAAAAATCTTGGAAATCCTGTTTTAGCTAGAATTTTCTTACAATGCATGTTCGACAGTATCCAGTGAAAGTTAGCCCACTCCATTTTCTCTGTCATTCTCTAAATACATGTTGAGCTTCTTTCTCTAGAAACGCGACCGAAATTGACCCGAAAATACTAAACTATCGATGCTTTCCTAACACAATATCTATCAGCTTAGTTAAAACTAAGCCAGTTAATTTCCCGAATTTGAAAGCGTTTAACTCTCGTGTTCCATCAAAGGGATTATTGTTTAATTTAGTTCAACTCATAGTGGATCCCCTAAAGTAAAGGTTTTTTTTTTCCTCAAAACACCCACGCAGGGAGCTATAGCCCCTCACCCCCTAAACAAGAGAGCTAGAACGAAAAGCTTTAAGAATTGAAAACTGTCACTAACGAATTAAATATTTTATTTTAAAAAATTGTTTTCAAATTATTTCTAATTTTTTGTAGAGGGGATTAATTAAAAGGGGGAAATGCTGGTTTTTAAATAAATATTTACAGTTAGTGTATAAACACCACTGAAAAGATTCGATAATTATTTATGACTCTAATGAGTTACGTTGATAGTGGGCTTGTGTTCTATGGGCAAGAGCTAACGAAAATTTTGGCGTTATACGAAAGTTATAACTATAATTTAGGTCACTATAACAGAGTTAAGCAGTATTTGTAACCTTAGCCACCCCCTCAAACCAAAATCCTGGATGCTCGACTGATACAGCCCCTAGTAAAAAATTGCTATATCTGAAAGCTACTCTTTATTTGAATTTTTTCACTGGAAGACCGTTTCTAAAATCACTCACTTTATTAACTACAAATAAAAAAAAATCCGGAGTGACTCCACTCGACTTTCCGAACACTTACGATTAAGATTATTACTAGGCATTTAAATACACGCTAGCGCACTTTCAAGAATTTCCCCCCGTAGGCCATAATGTAAAAGAAGTCTTTGTCGTATCCCTGCAGAAAAACTATAATTCCTATACACATCCAAATCAATACCGGTCTTGCGACGGTGGTTTAAAGCATCTATACCCAATTGGAGCTCAATCGAATGCCCCGTTTAGGAGCTATCGTGTTCACTCACATACATTCAAACACACACACACACATACATACATACATCTCGTAAAAATAGCATCCATGAATTCAGAAGACCTCAAAACGTGTCCATACACCAAAATCTCGAAGTCGAATTTTTTCAGAATGACAATACTTTCCTTACATGGTACATACATGTTCGGAAAGTAAAAAATGTGCACTTTCTGCATCGCATATTCCTTTCTATTCATATTTTTGTTTTCCTTCCACAGTCCTCACGCTGTGCAGTGAAGAGTGTACACTCCACCAGTTCCAAGGGTGTTTGGAATCTCTACAGTCCGTCACGCAAGGGAACGACCTGGCGTTGGTCACTACCAGGAGAGAACTCCAAGCAGTTTGCAGGTCAGTCAGACAAACCTAATCTTATGAGTCAGAGGTCGACAATATTACACGCCGCAGGTGTTGAGAACAGTACTGAACTGTCCTGTGGAACAGCGGTGGACAGCTCTCTTTGTGCTTGTGATCTACTTTTTATCTTTAAAAATGTGCCGCGATCCACTCGTTGTCATGAATGCAATAGTTATGAAATGAATTCAATGCTTATAAACAGTGTTTCAGTACAAGAATGCATTCTCGTGGTCTATGGGTAGGGTATATCTGTCCAAATATACGTAACGACCTTCGTGAAACAACATAATTACTTGAAGAGCCCGATGATTAACATAATATGAGTAACTAGCCGGCAAGGCGTCTAGCTTCTCCGCCCTATATCTTACTGTTCTTTAGGATTAACCCTTTGAAGCGCAATCCTTTCCCAATGCTGAAAAAAGGGCAGCCGTTGCCATCGCTCGACTGAACGACCCGCAAGAGGGCGGACGATCGAAACGTTCATCACGTGCCACGATCGAGAGACCCTTTTTTGACGACAGCTGGCTGTGCGGCACAGCGATGAACGTTTCGATGGTCCGTCATATTCCTGGTCGTTAAGTCGAGCGATGGCAACGGTAGTCCTTTTTTTCAGCATGGGCCATCTATCCAGCTGTTCTCGCATTCTTCCATTTTTCAGCAGATGCCAGTGCCGTTAAAAAGATTCGTGACCCTTTTTTGACGGGAAAGGACGTGCTAAAAAGTAAAGGAATCTCGTGGATCTATGTCACCCTCAACTATTTATATAGAAATCCAATCTATTCTTCGTGACTTGGCAACAGTCAAAACGTCAGAGTTGGATGCTCCCAGAGCGGGAACACTGCGTGTTAAAGGTTTATTGCAGTGTTGGCCAAATTATTGGACCCATTTCAACGAAACTCGAGTTTCTTTGTTTTGACGGTATTTGTCATTCAATTTATTTAGGTTAGGGTTGCTACAAAATTTGGATGTCATCCTAAAAGCCGATGGGGGCCATGGGGACAAAGACAAGTGCTAACATTGCACGAAAAGACATAGTGGGTGGCATTTCCATTCATAAAATGATTATGAAAATACTGTATAATGTACTTGGGTGATAACGTGTTGTACAAATTTCTACAGAAATACTTCTCAACCCTCTGGCTGATCATCCCGCAATTTCCACGGGCAACTCAAATATAGCAAAATGGGCTCATCCCGCGATTTTCCGCAGGTGTCGAGGAGAGCATCCCGCTTTTTAACCGTTTAACCAGTGACATAAATTAGATAGACAGTTTTAGACGTTTCATTTAGGTTTTGAGCAACCCATGCCGTGAGTCGTCCACTCAATTGAGGCATTGGAAGGTAACTCTCCGTATGTAATTGCTCTCACTTCACTTGTTGGCCGCCTTGTCTCATCAGAAATGGCTGCTAGAAATAGTTCAGCAATTCACAGAGTGTCTATTCCGGATAATTTATGAGATTCTGAAAGAGATTTTAGTTTGGATAGGGATATAGTGATTTAGATTTTTTTGGACTGCTCCTGAGACGGCGATGAATCTGACCCTGATTCGATAAACCTGCAAAAGCGTTAGGCGGTGGTGCATTTTCTTATAGTATGTCATAAACGGAAATGAACTGTCCTTCAATTGAAATTTATTATAATTTTTTTTTTTTAATGTAATAACATCTGAAATTGGTTTTTCTGAAGCTTAGTTTCTCGTGATAAAAATCTATATTAAAAATCTTTTCTAGAAAGAAAAAATGCCCATTTCAATTCCCCAATGTATACAGATTTGAAATATGAAAAAAAAAAATTAAACAATTTCTGAAGCGATTTTGGTCCAAAAATTGAGCAGTCAGAGGGTTAATTGCAGCAGCTGCGGGCTACTTCAAATTAGCATTTAGTTAGGATGCCTTCCATTCATGAGCTCCATGGCCTCGCTAATAGGTACTTTTCTCTTTGAATTATACCCGTGTTGTGCCAATGTTAGCAACCGGATGTTTTTGTTTTTATAGTATGGGATATTCCATTATCCGCGATCACAATAACTAATTTGTACTGTTTGGTACATTGACAGTAAGCGGGGTATTCCTTTAACCGATATTCCACTAAGCGGGCTCGATTGCACAGCGGTCTAAAAAATGAAAGATACAAAGTCAACGGTTATCAGAAAGAAGAGTATATTCACCGAATGGTGTGGCCAGGAGGAGACACCTCAGTCCCATAGAGCACTTGTGGAATGCTCAAGGGAGAGCCAGTTGCATGCTGGCT
Source organism: Cheiracanthium punctorium (assembly GCA_038373885.1). Classification (NCBI taxonomy): domain Eukaryota; kingdom Metazoa; phylum Arthropoda; class Arachnida; order Araneae; family Cheiracanthiidae; genus Cheiracanthium; species Cheiracanthium punctorium. The sequence goes on from JAWZYV010018546.1 coordinate 23,084, forward strand.
ATCCTTTCCGATGAAACTTCAGGCCTTGAAATGCGCTTTTGGAAGAATGGGGATGGCAGACACAATCGTTGATCCATATAGCCTGAATCTTGAGATTAGCCAGATCGCCAGTGGCGACTGTGGAATCATTCCCGGGGATTATAAAACGCCTTCATATTATGTATGTTATAAGTCATCATCACACAACCTGTATAGATTTCGTGTTATGTGGGATTTATATTTTTTTCGTACAGGGCTACAAAAATTATTCTTATACATTACGGCCAATGGACGGAAATTCTTGAAAGTGCACTAGCCTTCAAACGGTGCATTCGATGGAGTACAAATTGGGTATAGATATTGTAGATCACGGTCTCAGAGTCTGCATAGATTTTGGTGTGTGTGGGGGCTTATAGTTTTTGTACAGGGCTGCAAAAAATAATTCTTATACATTATGGCTTATGGATGCAAATTCTTGAAAGTGCGCTATCTTTTATAGGATGCATTCTATGTAGCTCAAACTAGGTCTACACATATTATAGTTCACTGGTTATTTTGGGGTGTAGAACTTAGAATTTTTTACAGGGCTACAAAAGAAATAATCTTATACATTGAGATCTATACACTTAAATTATTTGAAGTGCACTACCGACTGAACACTGCATCCAATTGAGCTGAATAGCGCCCGTCTTTTTTCAGCAAATTCTCCAATTTATATTGATGCCAGAAGTGATCCATAAATTTGTTACGTTTGTGTGTTATGACGAATGAAATTCTTTTTCCCAAATATGAATGCAACAGCGAAATGTTCTCATTTTACTTTGTTATCGCTGAGTATTTTGTGGAAATCAGATATATTATTCGAGAAATCAAAACAAGAAAATATATGAATTGCTTAAATATTTTTGCAACTCACACATTTTGAGACCGTCTAAAAATAGATCCTTGGGCACTAATGGGTTAAATTTATTTAACCCTTTGAGGCGCTACCCTTTCCCAATGCTGAAAAAGGTCAGGCGTTGCCATCGCTCGACTTAACGACCAGCAAGAGGGCGGACGATTGAAACGTTCATCACGTGCGACAGATCTAGAGACCCTTTTTTGACGCAGCTGGCGTGCCAGCTGGTCGTTAAGTCGAGCGATGGCAACGCCTGCCCTTTTTTCAGCATGGGGCAATCTATCCAGTTGTTCTCGTATTCTTCATTTTTTCAGCAGATGTCAGTGCTGTTAAAAATAATCTTTTTACGGGAAATGACGTGCTAAAAAGTAAAGGATTCTCGTGGAACTATGTCACCTGCCACTATTTTTATAGAAATCAAACCTATTCTTCGTGACTGGCAACAGTCAAAACGTCAGAGTCGGGTGTTCCCAGAGCGGGAAGATTGCGCGTTAAAGGGTTAAACGATCAGTAAAGACCGAGTGTTCGAAATGTCGAGTGGAGTCACTCCAGATTTTTTTATGTTTTTAACCCTATATTTTGACACCTGTGTACTTGTAATACAAATGAAATGCTGTCTCTTGAATATAATGCTGTCTTGATGCACTCAACATTTATGACGTGAAACGGAAATGGTTCGCGACAATAGAAATGTCTCGCCGATCCTTCCAGGGACATTTCCGGTCCGTGCGTAATCCTGGAACGATAGGTGACAAGTTTTTGATAGATGATTTCATATCCCGAAGTCCTCCAATAAGTAAATAAATACGCCATCTTTAAATGGTTCAGAAACAGATTTCATTTTCCTTTCTGTTTTCGTGTTCATGGAAACCTGTATTGCACCGTTCAACAAAAAGAATAGTTTACGAGTTCCCTGGAGTGAACTATTATTATTATTATTATTGAAGATGAGGGGAAAATGGACTCCCCCATTAAATTGTGTTATTAACAGTGACGGTTTGGAAATTATTTTGAGTTGCCCTGTATAAAAAAAACCTTATAAATGCTAAGTACATTATTTTTAATAGGAGGATGCATGATACAGTAAATGTAAAATAACGCACATAAACTTCGTAGAAATCGGTGCATATTTTTGGGCTTAGAACACGAACAGACAAACCGAACAATTTGCAACAGGTGTTAACAGTTGTTAACAAGTGTTGACAATTTTCATGCAGAAAAAGAAAACAATTCATTCCAAATGCAGCAATTATATAAAATTTTCCAAAACATGTTTCTTTTACGCGAAATTGATTTATTTTGATCCTATGGATGCCCATTGGGGGGGGGGATTGAAAAGGCGATTGAACAAGGGATACCCCTCCTTTTGAACACATTCCCGATGAGAGACCAACACCTAAATTGGCACCCACATTGAAACATGGCAGATATTAGAGCCACGACAGATTTTACGTGCGCCAGCTCCCTTTAGCGTGCACGGTCGCACAGCAGTCCAGAGTGAAGCTGTCAACTTCCCGAGTGCTGAGAATGGTTTTTGCGGCTTCACTTTCGGCGTCCTTATGGGAACCGAGCTTAAACCAACCGAATCACTGAGACACCGCCACGTCTATATAATTCTTTGAAGAGCCTTTCTGAAAAAAAAAGAATAAATATATTTTAAACAAATTAACTTCTAGTGTTTTGTAAATTTACTGAAGACCTCTCTCCAGTGAAAAAAAAAAAAGCAAACATGAAAACAAACAAGACCTACCGAAGGTTTAAATGATGACAAAAGGAAAATAGGATACACATTTTGGCTACGAAGTGCTGTAATGAGAAAAAAAAATAAATAAATAAATAACATAGGCCATCCACTCGTTAAACGCCTTTTCTTGGTACGTCGATATTTTTATGGACATGTGTAACAGAAAGGCCTAGTTAA